>PVJN01006390.1:0-75727 GCA_004026805.1 Lasiurus borealis
TCTCTCTCCCCCCCGCCCTCTCTCCTTTAGAACACCCCCACCCCAAAACAAAAACCCCACCGGGGATTTCTCAATATCTGATGAATAGGGAGATTTGGGAAGAGATCAACCGCAGAACTTGTATGTGAAAGGAAATGAACTCCCCTCCATCTTGTCCTATAGGGCTGGGCCCCCTGCCTAAACCCCCTCCCTTTTCTAGGAGTGGCCACAGGTGTGCCAGCCATGTCCTAGCTTCCCCAACCACCACCCACCCAAATGGACCAATGAAGCTCCAGGAACACAGCGAGGGTCCTAATTTAAGTGACCAATCTCTGTAACCCTCGTCACCTCCCTAAGCCCTCCCAATTATCCTACCCCATAAAACTCATTGTTCCCGCCCGGCTCGCTCTCTTGCCTCGCTGCTGCGCCAGAAAGAGGCTGGGAGCCAAACCCGGGTTTGAATAAAGACTCTTGGCTTTTGCATCGGAAAAGGCTCCTTAGTGGTGGATTATTGGGGACCCCGAACTCTGGGCATAACAGTATGCATATATGCATAACCCAAGGACACAGATAACAGAGTGTCAAAGGTCTGGTGTGGGGTGAGGCAGGGGGAGGGGGAGTGTGGAAGAGGTCAGTGGTGGGAAAGGGGACATATGTAAACCTTTCAACAATAAATATTTAAATATTTGTTAAACACACACACACAGGGCATAGGCCAGAAAACTTCCAACTCTAAAGACGCTAAAAACAGAAAGGTCCAGAAGGAAATGTGCCAGTACGCTGGCAGAGTTCACCTCTGTGTGTGTGGGAGGATGAGGAGTGAACTGTTTGTCCCTCTGTATATTCCTGTCCTGGTTTCCCGCAGGAAGCCCATGTTCCTGCCACAGCTGAGGAGAAGGAAACACCGCCTCTTTGGAAAGAACGGGAACAGGTAGCCGCGCTGCAGGGAGCCGCCCGGGGCCGGTGTTGGAGCCGCACGCAGAGCTGGCTGCAGCTGGCAAGGCCCCACAATAGAGTGCTGTGGCCATTCAAAGTGGGACCCAGACCCTGGGTCCTTCCCCGGGCACAGCAGGAAGACAGCAGGGCCTGGAGCGGGGAGGGGGACACATAATCCAGACCCCAAAAAGGAAAGGGTGTTTCAAAGCCCCTTTGATCTGCATCTCCAGCACCCCTAGGTTTCAAAGGAAGAGTGGCTGGTGCAGCTTCAATGCCCGCGGCAGGTGGCCAGCTGCCACCGCTTCTATTTGTTTCCTTTGTGCGGCTTTGCCTATTTCCCATCCGAGGAGCCCCGGGAAGGGGCAGGAGATAAAGCCCAGAGAACACAGCTTGTGGGCGTTAAATAACAAAGCTTAGAAAAGCCCAGGCAAGGGAGGGCAGACAGTCCTCCCTGTCACTCTCCAGAGGTGGGAAGAGCGAGGGGTACAAGGAAGACAGAGCACCCCTCCTCCTGCTTTTCTATTTGTAACTAATTTCTTCACCGCACCTACTCCGACCACCTGCAGAGAAAGGCTGACAACACAGCCCGCCTCGCTGAGCTGTGCCTGAGACCCACTCCGTCCCCTCACGCCAGAGGGCTGGGGAAGGAAAGAGAAGGTCACCTGCTGGCATTGCAGCGTGGATTTCCAATCCAGCAGCAGAGAGAGCACGGAGGTTTGTTCGGGAGGACTGCTGAGCACTGGGGCAGAGGCAAGCCCAAGGCCAGAGTTCTCCACAAAAACACAAGCCCAGCCGAAACCGGTTTGGCTCAGTGGATAGAACGTTGGCCTGGGAACTGAAAGGTCCCAGGTTGGATTCCGGTCAAGGGCATGTGTCTTGGTTGTGGGCACATCCCCATTAGGGGGCGTACAGGAGGTGGCTTATCGATGTCTCTCTCTCTCATAGATGTTTCTGGCTCTCTATCCCTCTGCTTTTCTCTCTGTAAAAAAAATTCAATAAAATATATTAAGAAACAAAAAAACAGCAACAACACACAAGCCCACAGCTAGAAGTTAAGAGAGAAGATGGTGAAGCAGAAATTTTAGGGGGATTTAGGCAGCTTAGGGATTTTTTAGAATTGGGGTCCATGGAAAAAGCAGGGGGCCACAGACTGGGAGAAGGTACATTTTCTAACACCAGGAAGCCAGGGGCAGTTCCATCCCCATAAGACAAGGAGGCAGCAGCAGGTGTATTTCCATAAGACAAGGAACTGGAAGTAGTCAAGAAAGGTCTATATTTACAGAATAAAGAGAAGGAAGCCCTTCATTCAGAAGGAGAAGAAAGCCCAAAGGGAATAGAGAAACAATGAGGAAGGAAGGTCGAACCTCACAACCTTGGAGCCCAGGAGTTACCGTATTTTCCGGCATGGCTGGGCGTATAAGACGACCCCCAACTTTTCCAGTTAAAATATAAGATGACACCCGAGTTTTGAGAAGATTTTCCTGGGTTAAAAAGTCGTCTTATACACCGGAAAATACGGTACTGTAATAACCAGTCTAGGGGAATAATGACCAAGCAGAGGGCATCTCCAGGCACCAGAATCTGCAGCCTTTTTAAGCTGAAGGGAAGAGGGACTCAGTGGGACCCTGCTCCCGCTCCCCACTTGGGAGTCCATTCTGTGGGACTCTTCCCTCTCCCCACGTGGGAGTCTGTACTTGTTCTTCAGTAAATCTCCACCTTCTGTTCATGGATTCATTCTTCCATTCCGGCAGACAAAGATTCCGGGGTCCAATCCAAAAATCCAGTATCAATGGGAAGGTTCGGGACTTTTCTTTGGGATAGAATGCAGTTACACAGGGGCTGTCTCTGCTTGGGTTGTGGCGCTTTGAGGTATAGTGGGCTTTGCTGGGTTTAAAATCCTTAGCCAGCCAAAACCGGTTTGGTTCAGTGGATAGAGCCTCAGCCTGTGGACCGAAAGGTCCCAGGTTGGATTCTGGTCAAGGGCATGTGCCTTGGTTGCAGGCACATCCCCAGTAGGGGGCGTGCAAGAGGCAGCTGAGTGATGTTTTTCTCTCATTGATGTTTCTAGCTCTCTATCCCTCTCCCTTCCTCTCTGTAAAAAATCAATAAAATATATTTAAAAAAATCCTTAGCCAGGGACTGGTTCAGGTTGGCTGCTTTGGGCACACTGTCAATAGAGCTTTACAGACCTCAGCAAGGGGCCGACAAGAGGGCAAGACAGCCAGACCCACTGAAACTGGAAGGGTCTCTGACACTCACTCATCCCTTTCCTCTGACAAATTGTATATATGGCCTTGGGACATGGGGCCAGATGGGGGTCAAAAGCACATATGTGCCCACCCCTCACTGATCATGGAACTTACTCACTAATCAGGAACTTATCCACAATGTGCAAAACATACACACGAGTCAAAAATAAAGCTACAGCAAGTGATATGCGGCATTGGGCTGTAGAAAGCTAATGCATTGAAGCCATATCCTCCCGGCCTGAGTTCTGGACTAGGAAGATTCAGGAAGACAAAGACTGTTAAAAAACTGGCCTGTGATATGGGGGTAAGTTTGTAGCATCAAGGAGCTGCTGTTATGGACAAAAGGGGCCACATGCTGACCTGCATGACCGTCTTGCAAACTCAGAGACCTACAGTCACCACAAGGATGGCCTGAAATTAAACTTGAACTAAACGCAGTGATGGTGGGCAGTTACATCCCAGGCCAGTATCTTCACTGACAAAGTCAACCTTTACCTGAACTGAGCCTCTCTGTCTTTTTGCATCTGTGATAACATACCCTGGAAATGTCTGGGTAACTTGTAACTTCCCTTTTTCTGGAGCTTCTGGGGCACAACCAGATGTGGTGGGCGCCAGGACAGAGGCCACAAATTCCTTCAGTATCATGTTAACCGTTCCTGCACTCACCTGAGTATGTGTCCATCATTTTACTTTTATCCAATCCCAGGGGTTTCCTCGGCTTTCCTTTCTCCCACCTCCTGAATCCATCACCAATGAATTCCATGTAACCCACCTACGTCCCTCCTTTGATGGCAATGGATCAATACAGATGTAACCCTCATTCTCTGGAGCATTATCTCAATTCCTTGAGGTCCTGCTTCCCGGCATAGGTCCACAGTTTGGCTCAAATAAACTCACACAAATTCTTTACAGGTTTCCAGGGGTTTTTTTTTGTTAACACTGTGCTACAGCTTTTCTTAGGTTGGAGCTGCAAAATGGCACCCTGACCCAGCCTCATTGCACGGAACAATGTGGAGAAGAAACGGGGCTCTTGAAGGCTGGCACCAAGGATTATCAGGCACCAACCAGATGAACGGAGTTTGAGGGATAAAACGGGCAGTTTTAGGGAGATTTAGGAATAAAGAGGGTCCATGGGGGAGGAAGGCAGAGGTGAGGGCTTGGAGCTGCCCAAGGACATACCTTCCCAGAGGGGAAAAGGTGCCACAGGAAAGGGGAGAGGAAGACATCCATTCACAGACGAGAGGGGAATGCCAGGGAGTCTGAGCATAAAAAAGGGGCGGGGACAGACTTTCACAGAGGACAGAGAAATGCTGACAAATGGAAAAGAGGAGAACAGATTTTCACAGGAGACGGAGAATTCTACCACTGAGGGGGAGAGCAAAGTGGGGGCGCCACGTGGGGTTGGGGCTTTGAAGCTATTCTGCGAAAGAGTGAGTATCAAGAGGCAAAGAACTGCAGCCTGTGTAACCTTAGCAAAAAGGAGCTTGGTACTTGATTTATTTGCTTCCAGTGGATTTCAACCCTTTCCATCTGCCACCTTTGGTCCGTGGCTTCATTCTTCACATCCATCCGGGCAAGGACCCGGGAGAGAAAGCACCCTTGCATCCTGCTCGGAAAACAACCTGACTCGCAGACAACTCATCCCATTCCCTGAGGGCAGTGGTTCTCAACCTTCCTAAGGCCGAGACCCTGGCATACAGTTCCTCATGTGGTGGTGACCCCCAACCATGAGATTTTGCTACTGTTATGCATCGTGATGTAAATATCTGCATTTTCCGATGGTCTTAGGCGACCCCTGTGAAAGGGTCGTTCGACCCCCAAAGAGGTCGAGACCCACAGGTTGAGAACCACTGCCTGAGGGGATCCTTGCAAAGTTGGAGACCAGAGCTGTTTAGGAGAAACTCCTTCTCTTTGATTTGCAGGAGTGAAAATAAAACCTCCGCTCCCCCCATATTCTGTGTTGTTTTTTTTAAAATATATATTATTGATTTTTTACAGGGAGAAAGGGAGAGGGATAGAGAGCTAGAAACATCAATGAGAGAGAAACATTGATCAGCTGCCTCCTGCACACCCCCCTACTGGGGATGAGCCCACAACCAAGGTACATGCCCTTGACCGGAATTGAACCTGGGACCTTTTAGTCTGCAGGCCAACGCTCTATCCACTGAGCCAAACCATTTTCGGCATGTGTTTTTGTTCTCTTAACCAACTGGGCTGGGCCTGTAAATCTATAGTCATCCAGGCCGGGGGCTGTTTGTCTCAGGAAGGCTTAGCATTCCTTGCCATCCAGCTCCGACCTTCATCAGCTCAGAACCCAGTACCAGCCTTCGCTTTTCGGAGTATCATCCTGGCACCTGAGGGCATGTTAGACTTTGCCACCAGAGGTTCCTAAAATAGATCTGAAGAATATACCATGAAAGCTAACTCACAGATCACTCTGTACCCATTTTCTCTTCTCTTAGCCGTCCCAAATTGCGTCATCCAGTCACAAAATCTAAAGCCTCTTGTGGATGGAGCCACTGCTTGGGAGTTAAAAGTACAGTACCTTGACCACAGCTTAAGTAGTTGACAGCCGGATCCAAACTCAGACCACGTGCTACAGAGGGATCCCTAAAACCACGTGGACAAGCCTCATTATCCTTGTGGATTATTACAAATCCAAGAATAAAGGTTTCCTCCTTTGTCCCTCAAGGCAGTTCTAAACAGCAGCTTCTTCTAAGCCACACTTGGGTGATATACAACCAGGCGCTGTCCTACCAGAACTCTCTGCAGCGTATTTTGAACTCCTGACTTACAGACCTCTCAGAGAAACCTTCTTCATTCAGGAGGGAAAAAAAAAATCATATGAAATAAAAGATACACACACCCATGCCAAGTGTATACTGTGTGGAATAAAATGAAAAATATTCACGTAAAGAGCAAATCTGATTAAAAAGTCTTACTGATAGTAGGAGGACTTCCTTACTGTTCAAACTTTAATCCATATTCTCTGGGATTCTAAGGGAGGAAGAAACACATACAAAAACACGCAAACATGCATAAACCCCACACAAGCACACATACAACCATGACCAGTGCAGAATCCAAATTCTTTCTTCATGCCTGTGGAGTGTCCAGAGAACAGTCAAAACTGCCAACCTTCAGGCCAGCTCAGACTCTGTTCCTGCAGAGACTGTTCAGCAAGGCTGTGCCGACCTTCAGAAGAAAGGCCTAGAAGGAGGCTCATGGAGAGCAATCCCACGAGGCCACGCCCCTGCCCGCTCGCTTTTGTTCCTGTCTCAAGAAATCCGTACTCCTTAAGAATTCTGGTGGTGGCCTTCCATTCAAAGCATTCCTATAATTTACATGATTATACACAGTTGTGATCTTGTTTGTAATTTTGGTTTGTTAATGAAATTTAATTGTGTGAAAACAGAAAACTGGTGAAACAAAATATTGTCAGGAAAAAATTATTGATAGGTCTGGCTTTTGCTAACTTTAATTATTCTAATTAATCTGAGCTCCCCTAGACCTGTCTTCTGGTTCTGCCATTAATCAGTAATTTGACCTTATGCAAATCGTTCTTTCTCTTTCTTTAATGATGGAGTTTAACCAGAAAGCCTTCGAGGTTCTTTCGGCTTCAATAATTTTTGTGTCCCTGAAGTAGAAACTTAAGTTGAGTCAGAACCAAATTACGTGTAATTAATCTGCACCACCATGCTAACTATAATAATAATATGCTAATGAACTCTAAACAGCAGACAAAAAAAATGTTTCAATTTAGTATCCAGGATGGAGGTAAATGGAGAATTAATTTCTTACTCGATTAAGTATGAATTTCAATTGCCTATTTATCTATTATTGTCAAAAAGTCCAAGGCATGGTGCCCAGTACAGCCAGCTTAAATGAAAGGCCACTTTTAGAATTTTGGAAGGTGTGGGGAAGCATGAGACTTGCTTGGAAAGCTTGTAAGAAGGATATTCCAAGAAAAGGGATATGTGTGTGGAAGGCCACCTGCCCTATTTCTTAGAATTCCGACTTAGGGGAGACTTAGGGGAGTGTCGAAGGTGGCACCCTAATTATTCATTGACCTTTCCAAACACGTCTGTGCATGGGCAGATCCCCGGGTGTTTACTTGGCAAGGTGGTGCTTCGTGTGCAGACCAAAGAACACAAGGAGACACAGCAGAACCCTCAAACACAAAGAAGAGGGAAATAAAAGTAACTGAGCAGTAAGTCATTGGAGCCCACTTGGTATTTCCAAGTTCAAGGGGATTGTTTTTTCAGCTCAGGTTTCACAATAGAGCAGCTACTGACCATGGAGTAACAGATCTCTTTGTTACTTAAAAAGTATTCAAAGCTAATGGTGCCTCAGTTATACAATAATAGTTAAGGGGCCTGTTGTAAATTGTTATAAATTATATAATCCTTAGTTCTCTTAGGCTTTCCACGTTCAAGGGGATTGTTTTTCAGCTAAGGTTCCACAATGGGATGGAAGTTGTTCGTAGAACAATAACAATATACACTGAGTGGCCAGATTATTATTATGATCACCCATCAGTACTTCGTTGGGCCAACTTTTGCCTTCATTACTGCGGTGATTCTTCTTGGCATGGACTCCACGAGATGCTGAAAGGTGATGCCAGGAATCTGACACCATGCCTGGTGAATAGCATGTCCAGTTCTGTGAGACTGGATGGTGGTGGAAGCAGCTGCCTGATGGATGCCTCTTTTTTAACTTTGCCCCACAAATGCTCAATGGATTGAGATCTGGTAATTGTGGGGGCCATCTAAGCAAGGTGAAGTCTCCCTCATGTGTGTGTGTGGTTTTGTGTGTGTGTGTGTGTGTGTGTGTGTGTGTGTGTGTGTGTTTTTTGTAAAGCCCAAATTTATTTCTATTTAAAAATGCTCAAGGGACTTTAAAAAGGCCCTAAAGCCCAAAGGTGTCCAGGTTTAATTTCAGATCATCCTTCCTTGGCATACTTCCATTTCTCCTTTTTTGAGGCATCAATTTGATCCTTGTTAATGAGACACCTCGGCCATTCTAATTGGATCCTGGCGACATCTTGTGACTCCCAGTATCTGTCTTAAATGGCCATCAGTTTACGAACGATGAGAAACGTAATACCAGAAATAATCACGAGACGTCTGCAGATTTTACTGGAATATCCTTTCTGAATGATTCTTTGCAACCAGGCCCAGTGATGACTCCTTTGAGTAGGGGAGATCATGGTGAGTGTCGCCTGCAAAGACTGGTATTAAATGCAGCTTTTTCAGAAAGAAACCAGCAAACACACTTCAAAATAAAGCAGCCTCCCTCATGTTCTTGAAACCACTACTGCACAATACGAGCACATTGTCTTGTTGGAAGAAGCCATCTCCATTGGGATACGCCATCAACATAGGATGACCTTGATCAGCAAGGATACTTAAGTATGTTGTGCTATTCAGACGTTGTTCCACATGAATTAAAGGGCCCAAATCATGCCCAAAACATAACACTGCCCCCACCAGCTTGAAGGGTTGTACTCATGCATGTGGGGTGCATGCTTTCATGCTGTGATCACGAAATTCTTACTCTACTATCTGCATGATGCAACTAGAAACATGATTCTTTGGACCACATGACTTTTTTCCAATGCTCAGTGGTCCAATCCTGTGTTCCTGTGTGAATTGGAGACGTTTTATCTTGGTAACTGCAGACAGCAAAGGTGTTTGAACAGGCCTTTTGGCTTCCATATCCCACACGATGCAGTGTACGGCTAATTTGCCTACAAAAGACAGGTGGTCACAATAATCTGGCTGCTCAGTGTAAAACAGTGCTTAAACAGTTATTAAAGTCAAATGGTGCCTCAGTTACCAAGAAACAACTAAAGGGCTTTTTGCAGACTATTGTAACGTATAATCCTTGCCGGGGCTGACCAGCAGCCCCTGAACGATGGTTGAACAGATTACTCTGACATGGTTTCACTGTGAAAGAGAGGGCTAAGGGATTGCTTGGCTCAAGGGACCAAGCAGTTCTGATTGCCTGCCTCGCTAGGCTTTTATTACAGTTTGAGATAAAGTTTATCTTTTAGACACAATCATTACAGTGAGTAATCTTGGGAGGATACCTGTGTTCACACTGTCCTCTAGGCAAGGGCATCCAGGGATTAAATATATACATCCACAACTTCATAAGCATAAAGATTCCAGTAAACATCTAGAGGTGGGTCTGCCCATGCACAGACTTGTTTGGAAAGGTCAAGAAATAATTAGGGGTGCTGCTTTCGACACTCCCCTAAATCTCTCCTAAGTCAGAATTCCAATAAATAGGGCAAGTGGACTTCTACACTCGTCCCTTTTCTTGGATTACAAGCTTTCCAACCAAGTCTCATGCTTCCCCACAGGAAGGCTTTAAAAAATACTTAAATATTTCACCTTTACACTGCCTGATTCAGACATTTCTATACAATAGCTAACAGAAATGTGTTTTCAAGGAAAAGTAGGTAGTTTGTTCCTATAAATCTAAAACTGCTCTGAATACATTTCTTAGCCGTGGATAGCCCATGGAGACGTGTATTGTGTTGTGACAGATCCTCTTAGGTTATATAACCCTGAATATACATATCCTAGGCCTGTTATCCTAGGTTATACAACCCTGAATATACCTACTATCAGTGGCAAAACGGTACCAGAAGGTTACTGGCAATTGGACCTTGGTTCAGCAACCTTGGACCTTGAGTTCTGGCTAAGAAAAAATTCAGAGCTAAGACTCACCTAAAAGTAAAAGTTATTTAGAAAGTCACAGAGGTAGAAGAAGTGAGCCATGGAAGAAATGAGCCTGTTGGACTGCATGGGACAAGTTACAGAGACGAATGAAGGGCTTTGAAATTTAGGAGAAATCCAGCAAGAATAGATGTGCCTCAGGGAAGAAGAGGGAAAAAGCTGGGGCGTGATCCAGAGAGCATGTGAGGTGGGGGAAGAAGTGGGTGGGGGAGGGTATGGGCATGGTAGTAAGAGAGACAGACAGTCAGCAACCTGGAATTTTGGTCCTGAGGGTTTTTATCCTCTCTCAAAAGACAAGGACCTTAATGGAGGTCCCAAGTGAGGATCTCAATAGAATATTCATCAGCTTTCCCAGGTGTGTCCTTTCAGGGTCTTGGTCTCCACTGATTGTTGCCAGGGTAGGGCATCATTAGTCATTATAGCTGCCCTGATGTCAGCCATGGCATTTTCCCGCCTAGTTTTGCTGTTTTTCTGGGCTTGGAACTGAAACACAACTGAGGCCTAGAGTTTCAGTTTGACTAAAACTCTGTCTCTGTGGTCCACAGAACAGTGGCTCTGCTTCCAAGATCATGTGATGCAGGTCAGAACCTCATTTTCCTGAGGGCGTGATGCTTAAGGGAGTGGTCATACAAGAGCTTGTGTGGGAGGCTATTCTCTGACCCACTTGTTCCTCCTCTAAGACTGTCCACAGAATGATCAGCGAGCTGAGACCAGTTTGGCTCAGTAGATAGAGCATCGGCCTGCAGACTGAGGGGTCCCAGGTTTGATTCTGGTCAGGGGCATGTACCTTGGTTGCGGGCACATCTCCAGTGTGGGGCGTGCAGGAGGCAGCTGATCGATGTTTCTCTCTCATCGATGTTTCTGACTTTCCATCCCTCTCCCTTCCTCTCTGTAAAAAAATCAATAAAATATATTAAAAAAAAAAGAATGACCAGCGACGTGCTAGGGGAGGAAAGGTCATCCTGAGGGGGTGGTCCCCCTACAATTGTCTGTTACTGGACACCCAGGGCTTTCCTGCCTGGTGACCTTCCATACCTGGCCTATCATACCTCCTCTGCTCCTGTCTGTCTGACTCCCTCCACATCACTACACAGTAAGTAGTCTGCAATCGGTGTATGGCAGATGTTACTGTCTCCATCAGGTTACTCGGTTGGAGGCTATACTTTCTTTGCAGTACAAATATGTTTAAACAGTGACCCATTTGTAAATATATACGTCCATAACTGCAAGATGGAGATAATACCAGTATTACCTTCCTTCCGACTTCAGCCAAGCATGGGTGAGATAAATGGGTTACTGCACCACTTGCGTCCAGCTCAAATCGGAGATTTAAATTTGAAGAGGCCTCCGTGGCCCTCTGCACTCAGGTAGCAAGCACTCCCTTGACCATTTGCCAATGTGCATGTTTCCTAATATAGAACACTGCTCCCGCCAGCAAATTTGGGGTCTCAATTTTCTAGATGCTACAGAAAGTCTCAGCAAAGGTGTGGGCTCAAGCCCTCCTTAGAAATGGTAAACACCTCAAACAATGAAAATCATACATTTCTTTGGAAAATTAATATACAACTTAGCATACAAATTTCCTCCGGGCACAGCCTTCCCTTAGCATCATGCTCTGTGGTTGACTAGTTATTTATTTGAATCATTTTGGAGCTATTTGAAGACAGATGAGCTTAAATCACATCTTTAAACAAAGCAAAATAGATTTCAACTTCCACAAACATCTGTTAATTTTTCATACACAGTGAATCCATTAGGATAATTTACCTTATGGAATAACTCACAACAAGGGGCTCCCTCCAAAACACCGAAGAAGGGAAAATTCAGTTATGCAAATGACTTCCATTTCAACTGTGCCTAGTGAACAACAGAAAGGGTGAGTGATTCAAAATGCATGTTAATCACCTTTGTGGGAGCCCCTTTCCACGTCCCGCGTGGTTCAGCGTTCCCGGGTCAGGGTTCGGGTTCTGAAGGAGGCCTCATGCAAACGAAATGAGAGACCAGAAAATATTAATTTGGCGATATTAGGGGGCCAGGCGGGAGCCTTCCTCTAGTGGAAAGGACTGCCACTTGCTGTGGCCTTTTTCTCCCTTTTATTAAGGCTTTGGGACACACCCCTAGCCTTTAGGCAGGAAATAACAAAACAGAAATTAACATGAAACAAACAGGTAGAGGCTGCTTCAGCTAGCAATGTTTTCATCTAAATAGTGAGTAATTACCTCTTACCTTTCAGAGCAATTCAAGTTGACCAGCCTTCTGTTTTCCTGTTTATATCCATTTAGTGAGAACAATGTTTGGTTTCCGACACACCAAAGCTCCAGGAAAGTCAAGGACCAGGGATGGCAAGCTCGGATTTCCTGCAGGATTCTGGTATGACAGCATCGTGAGGGTGTAACCCTTTTTGAATTGATGATATGATGGAGAACCAATCTGGGCTGCTAGGAGTTCCTCTTTTTGAATCTCCTTTATGGGTGACTTTTTGTGCTACTGGGATGTTAGGGTGATTTGGGGATCATAAAACAATCCAGATGATCTTTCTAAACTATTCATGTTGGACCAAATTAAAAAGTGTAATAACCTTGCAACTATGGCTGAAACTACTGTGGTCTTTGGGAATTGATGGGGGAGATACTGACCATTGTTATTTAATAGTATCCCCAACAGTCTCTGAGTAGAAATAACTTCTGAATTCTTGCTAGATTTGAGATTCTATTAATGAAAACTTTGACCAGAGGTTATACTCATATGTGTTTAAAAGTAGTAAATTATGGCATAGAAGTGTTTTTCAGGTAGATATCCCCAAAATTGATTTTAATACACTTGCAAAAATAAAAAATTGTTTCTGCCATTCCTTCAATTTCCTATGAGTTTTCTAAGTAGAGTAGTTTTAAGTATTAAAGATTTACTTCTGGTCTATACACTGTACTAAATCATATATAATTTCATTTCATTTTCAGAACAATCTGATGAAATAGAAAATATTATATTCATTCTATATTAGAGGACTCAGGTTCAGGTAGTTTAAGTTATTTACACAGAAAGCAAGGACAGAGCTAGGATTGAACCATGGTCTGAATGCTGTCATGCTGGTACCAATAAGAAAGTATGCTCCACACCATAAGAAAGAGTGATGATCACACTGACCTCCAAGGCCATAAGTTTCCTTCCTCCACTCTTTGGTATAGTTTCAAGTGCAAAGTTCAAAACTCACAGGGCTGGTCATGTCCTTAAAGGGTTCTAATTCCATGAGTTGGGAGCCAGGCAGGTATAGTTTTCAAAAGCTCCCCGTTGATTCTGATGGACCCTTCCCAACAAGAACCACTGATCATATAACTAACTAATCCTATAACATGGGTGTCCATGTACACATTCTCAGGTATTTTGTATTATTTTCCATGTGAACAACTATAGACCTGATCATTACTTTGCCCCTCCCTATATAAAGTACTTAGAGAGGGTCTAGTATATATGTAAACACCCAATGATTGTTAGATATGGTTGTTATTATCTATTATTTTTTCAATTAAACATTTCAAAATTTAGTGCAATGGCCAAAAATGAACCAGGGTAAAGTGATAGGGAGTGGCAGGTGGAAAGGGTAAGATAAATGGACTAATTGACCATTGGGAGATGCTTGTTTAGAGGAAATTTCATCAAAGTTCTGAAAAAGTGATGGAGGAAGCCACATGGCCACGCAGAGAGGAACAATCTAGGCTGAGAAAAGGGTCATTGCAAACATCTTTAGGCAGAAATAAACTAAGGTGCTCATATTCCTGCACTCATTGAGCTACAGGTGGTCACGGAATAGGCAGACCTTAACTTTGAATTAAATGTTTCTCAAAAGGTTAAAGATCTTGTTATGGGATCAATCATGACCCCATCCCCAATTCATATGTTGAGGTCTTGACACCCAGGACCTTAGAATGTGACTGCTATTTGGAGACAGAGTCCTTACAGAGGTAACTGAGTTTAAACAAGGTCATTAGGATGGAACCTGGTCTAATAGGCCTGGAAATATGGACATAGACACCCAGAGAGCAGACAGCATTGAAGACACAGGGGAAGACAGCCATCTATGAAAGCCAAAGAGAGATGTCAGGAACAGATCCTTCTCTGGTGGACGATAGAAGAAACAAATCCTGAGGACACTTTGGTCTCAGATTGTTAACCTCTAGAACTTTGAAAGAGAGATGTTTCTGTTTAAGCCACCCAGTTTGGAGTATTTATGGCAGCCCTGGCAAACTAATACAGACCTCCATGTCAAGAATAAGAAGGAGGTTTTCTCTTCAAGTGACTCTATATATTATTCAAACTCACAATTTTATTTTTAGAGATTTTGACCCTTTCAAAAGGATAGTGCTAATTCAGATTAAATCTCCCAGGATTTTAGCCACGTGGGTCAGTCCAATAGGAAGAAATCTAGAAGCAAACTAGTTCCCTGGGAGGTATCTGGACTAGCTGAGCCTCAGCTGTCATCTTTGAAAGCATCCTGACCCATCCAGGATTGTTAAGGTTTCTCAGATGAGGATTTAATGGCAGGAGTTAAGACTCTAGGGAATTGCAGGGGTGGCGGGAGACAGGTGGAGGTGGAAGAAGGCACGGAAGGGATAAATGGTGATGGAAAAAGTGAAATAAAATAAACATTTAATTAAAAAGGGAAAAAAGATTGTAGGGAAAACATACAGAACAATCATCTAGTGAGCTACTAAGCATTTGAATTCCTGTTAACATCACAGTTTTCAGGCTGTAGGACAACATACTAAAAGTCAGACCATGTCTGAACCTAACCCCCAGGCTGCATGCTCAGAAACAGCTACCCTGGGATGGCATTCAAGATTAAGAGGTGCCAGGGTTGCAATGAAGAGAAGCTTGGTGAGTGGACTGATGCTATAACCTTGGAAGTGCCTGTGCAAACTGAGTCATGTGTCCATGAGGACTGGAGGGTCAACAGCTGGAACAAGAACAGGAGTAAGAGCTGACATGTGTGAGTGGAGCAGAGCAGAGCAATTTGAGGACTGAAGCCTCCATCACTAAAGGGTTGCATGGGTATCTCTCTAAAGACCGAGAGGGTGCACTCTATCGAGCAGAGTATGGGTGCTTTAAAGGTGAGATGACATAGAGATGTTGGACTTGATTGCAATTTAATGAAAATGATGCCCAAAGAATCAGAGAGAATAAAAACCACTTTCACCAAAAGTAAGATGCTCCGGCCGGCAATGTTGCTATGGCATTTCAAAGAGCTGGCTGTACCAGGAGCTTGGCTGTAAATTGAAACGGAGCTATAATCAGATGGCATTCAAGCTCTGGCATACTATGATTAAGTAATTATTCGAACCAACGGTTTTGTTAGATTTCTCTGCACAAAAGCCAGCACCTCTTCAATGTCTGCCAGACTCGTTATATTTAGCTTGAAATTCCCTAGTAAAAAGGCTAAGTAGACAAACTTTTCTTTACTGATTAATAAATAATTATAAAGTTAAAATAGGCGCAGTGGATCACTTATCTAAAATGTAGTCAGAACTCCTTAGAGTGAATCAGTCAGATATAAAGAGAAATTATAATTTCAGATCTGGCTGCTGAGTAAAATACAGTTGTGAAAGAGGTGAAATATGACTCAGAAATTGTCCATTCGCTTCTCTGAAACAAGGACATCTGGACATCCCTTATTAAAATATAGTCAAACCTCCTTAGAGGGAGTCCCTTCACATAAAGAGGAATTATGAGTTCAGACCCAGGTACATACATGCTCTGAAGAAAATATAGTTTATTAAAGGGATGGAAAATGACTCGGAGATTGTGTGTTTGCTTGTCTGAGGCAAGGACACTTGAACAGAGACCAGAATGATGAGAAGGAAGCAGTCATAAGGTCAGAAAGAAAGATCTGGAAGAAAACCTTTCCAGCCAGAAGGAATAGGAATAGGAATGCAAAGGCCCTGAGACAGAATGACCAATCTCATCTCCCCATTGTGCCCTCTCACTTACTAAATTTCAGTCTTCTGCTCTCCCCATTGCTCCATCATGTTAGTAGAAAGCTTGGCTTCCTCCATCGCCAAGGGCAACCCAAGCTTTCTACTAACATGATGGAGCGACGGGGAGAGCAGAAGACTGAAATTTAGTAAGTGAGAGGGCACACTGGGGAGATGAGATTGGTGAGTCCCGCAGGGATCAGCTTGTGTAAGACTCCACACAATCTGGACGAAGCCAGAAACCCGGATTTCATGCTAGTTGCAATCAGAGACTCTTAAAGACCTTTAGCAGGAGGGTGATACAGGATTTACTTACCAGAAGATTCTACCGACTGCTCTGAGGAGATTGCAAGGAAAACAACAAGCCCAACTGAGAGGCATTATCAAATCAAGCCGTGAGGGAGTCTTCATTTACACTTTGGTTAGTGGGGATGGTGAAGAGAAATGACTGATTCATTGGCTGGGAGGCCTGAGGAAAAGATGAATAATCACAAGAGAGTCAAAGAGGAGTCCAAGGTTATGGGTCTGAGGACAGTGATTCATGTAAAGAGATGGGAAATCCTGGGAAAGAAGAGATATAATGGAAAGGGCTATTAATAATTCTGTTTTGTTCATGCTGAGTTTGAAATGTCAATTAGGTCTTTATATAGAGATATCAAGTGGACAGTTGACTATATGAATTTTGTGCTCAGGTTAGAGTTTTAGGGACAGACCTATGATTTGGGTTATACTATTGAATAAAAGAGAATACGCAAATTGACTGTACCTCCACTACACCAATAAGCCACACCCACCAGCCACACCAACCAGCCAATCAAAACAAGTATGCAAATTAACCCAACCAAGATGGCTATGGACACAGAGAGAGCAGGAGGGAGGATTGGGTTGCTCCTGGTGATGGAGGAACCCAAGCTTTCTACTAACTCTGGCTGGCCCAGGCCTCCACTTAAGGCAACAAAGTTTCAATGGCTGTGCCAGCAGAAGGCTTGGCTCTGCTCCAGGCTACAAAGTTTCAGTTGTAGAAGATAAATAAATCCCAGATACCAGGGACTCCCTTTGGGTTGCCAGGGGGCATGGCCAGCCTGCAAACCACCACAGCCTCCTTGCACAGGCCACCCCATGCCCCAAAGGCACCCCTACCCTGATTCAGGATACCCTTCAGAGCAAACCAGTTGGCTCCCACCCATGCACAGGCCTCTATCCTATCTAATAAAAGAGTAACATGCAGATTGATCATCACTCCCACACACAAGATGACTGTCCACATGTGGTCACAAGATCCTGCCCCCATGTGGACACAATATGGCCACCACAAGATGGCCAGCAGGAGAGAGCAGTTGGGAAGGACCAGGCCTGCAAGGGAGGGCAGTTGGGGAGGACCCAGACCTGCAGGGGAGAGCAGTTGGGAAGACGAGGCCTGCAGGTCAGGGCAGTTAGGGGTGACCAGGCCCACAGGGGAAGGCAGATAGGGGTGACCAGGCCCACAGGGGAGGGCAGTTAGGAGTGACCAGGACCACAGGGAAGAGTAGTTAGGGGACAAACAGGCTGGCAGGGGAGCAGTTTGGCATCAATCAGGCTGGGAGGGCTGTGGTTAGAGGGTGATCAGGCTGGCAGGCAGAAGTGGTTAGGTGCAATCAGGAAGGCAGGCAGCTGAGCATTTGGGAGCCAGCAGTCCTGGATTGTGAGAGGGATGTCCGACTGCTGGTTAAGCCTGATTCTCCCTGGATTGGGCCTAAATAGGCAGTCGGACATCCCTTAAGGGGTCCCAATTGGACATTCATCAAAAGGTCCCAGATTGGAGAGGGAGAAGGCTGGACTGAAGGAACTTCCCCTCCCCCTTGAACAAATTTTGTGCACCAGACCTCTAGTACTAATATAAACATGCATACTTAGAGGCACAGACATGAATGAGATCACCAATGATGTGAATGAGATAGTCATGTAGACACTATCAGTGAAAAAAAGGGGGGACATTGGGAGAAGCTATAGTTCACACCTACATTGTGAGCTTGGGGAAGGATGAAGCCAGCAAGGGAGACCTAGAAGAAATGCTAATAGAGTGGGGAGAAAACCAAAGAAAAGAGCATGCTCAACCACTAGGAATTCTGCTGGAATTCAAATTAAATAAGGACGGAGAAATGACCACTGGGTTTGGAATTAATGGGAGAGAAAGGAAGTGGAGACTTTGCATGAAGAAGACCTACAAAGTTGTTCTTTGAATAGAGAACAGAGAAATGGGCTAGAGGAGGCAATGAGGCCAAGAACAACATATTTTCAACTTGGACAATATTAGTGAATACATGATAAGTCCAAAAATAATAATCCAATAGAGAAAAGTTGATTGGTTGTGTTAATTAGGCTAGACTAAGTTGTTCTGCAGTAAGAAATAAAGAATAAAGTCTCATTTAAACACAATAAAATGTTATCGCTCAGCCATAGTCACTGGTGGAAAGGGCATGGGGTGGGAGCATATAAAGAGGCTCCTTCCATCACAATACAAAGCATCTTCCTTTGAGAGAAAGGACATGGATGTTTATGCAAGGAGTTCGGTGGTGAGGTCTAAAAGTGGTGCATGCCACTTCCTGTTGGCAGATCCAGTCGGCCAGAACTCAGTTCTATAGCTCCTTTGACCCAATGGGAGAGTGAGCAATGTGGTCTTCCTAGGTACTCAACAGGCAAATGAATTGGTTTAATAAATGACTACCAATGTCATCGCTACCAATGTCCCTATTTCTGGTTTCCAAATATGGATTTCGTTCTTTCTTTCCTACACAGGACATTCTCACACCTCCACCGAGGAGGTCACACAGAGGTCCAGTCTGCACTCACAGCAGCTCAAAGTCTAGGATGTCTGGGTGACCTCTCCACTTACAACAGGGCGTGTCTCCTATGATACACCAGCCTATGAACTGAAAAAGCAAGTTATCTTCCTCCGCTCTCACACACAATGTGCGATGGTGAGACAAGGACAGAATAGCCATGTGGACACTATCAGTGAAAAAAAGGGGCACTGGGAGATGCTCAGTGGCCACTGGCCTGTGGCCAGTCTGAAAGACCACTGAGCCAACTCGGAAGGTCTTCTGCCATGGGAGGGGTGGAATCTCTTAGTGTGGACCCCAATTCTGCTCTCTGAAGGAGAAACTCATTTGCCCTCTGTCTTTCATAATTCTGGATCTCACTCAGGGATATTCTTTCTGCTTTATTATCCGCGTTGGCCACATCTCGTGTGGGCGTTGGAGAATGTGCCCTCGTTAAGAGGTGCGCAGCTCACCTGGCTCACTTCCTCCGGCGGGGCTGCTTTAAGACTCCCTGAACAGCTAGGCTGATTTTAGGCAAGAACTCTTGGCAGCAAACTCTCTCAGATAATTAGCATGCTTCTGATTTATCTGCTTCTAGTTAGACCCGTGTGCTGCTAACTATATTCAAAGATCTCGTAGATTTGGATCAGGGAACTGTTTAATTTCTGCACTTCCTCACCTCCTTGCCTCTCTCTCTCTCAACACAGAGGCTGCAGTGCTGGAGTGGACAGGCCTCCCAAGTGATCTCTGCCTCAAGGTTGAGTAGTTCCATTCAACTAAGAAGTTGCACTGGGCCGAGACCGGTTTGGCTCAGTAGATAGAGTGTCGGCCTGCTGACTGAAGAGTCCTGGGTTCAGTTCTGGTCAAGGGAATGTAGGTTGCAGCCACATCCCCAGTAGGGGGCATGCAGGAGGCAGCTGATCGATGTCTCTCTCTCATCCATGTTTCTGACCTTAGAAGAAGTCGCACTGAGTCCTGTCCCACAAAGCCTTCTCGGGTCGCATCTCTTCCTTGGGGTCCAGATGCAGTTGGCCTTTCCAACGCTGCAAGAACCTGCCTTTCTAGACTTTATTGCCTTGTTTTGTTTGCATATAAGCAGTTCAACGCTTTCCAGTGCTCATCTTTTTTTTGGACCATAGCTCATTGATTAGAAGATGCACCTTCATTTATTCTGACATCTTTGAGGTTGGCCTGCACTCATAATAGATGTCATAAAAAAGCATGATGGCAAAGATCAAGGGGCTTTTTTTATCCTTTCTTGGGGGAACATAAACTAACCTTGGGATGGAGAGGGATTTTTAAAAAAATACAAAATAGCCGAGACCGGTTTGACTCAGTGGATAGAGCAGACTGAAAGGTCCCGGGTTCGATTCCGGTCGGGGGCGTGTACCTTGCTTGTGAGCACATCTCCAGTGGGGGGCGTGCAGGAGGTGGCTGATCGATGTCTCTATCTCATCGATGTTTCTGACTTTCTATCCCTCTCCCTTCCTCTCTGTAAAAAAAAAAATCAATAAAATATATTTAAAAAAATAAAAATAAAATAAAAATATAAGGAAAAAAATAAAATGTTAACTACATTAAAATGTTAATCTGTGATTAAAACTTTCAATTCTGCTGTTTCCTGTTGACTTCCATTGGGCTGTGTCTACACACAGCCAGCCCATGCCCCTGTCTGACCGCTCTGTGGACGCTGCAGGAGGAGGAGGAATGACCTGAGGACTGGCTGCAGGAAAAAGGACGATCGTCCTATGCATGGAAGGTGGACAGCATGAACTGCCTGGGCCACATGTCAACCTCCTCCTGATGGGAAGGAAGGACTCGGAGTCTTACTGCCTCATCCTCAACGTGTCAGTCTGCTGGGCGGCATCCGCTCCCTGGAGCTTACTACCCATGAAAGCATCACTTTGGCTAGTCTTGTAGTAATTCTCGTACCTCAGTTTTCCCTCAGGGTGAAACATGCGAGGCTGAGTACCGACAAGCAGGAATATTTGGAATCAGAAGGAAAAATCAGAGCGAGAAAAAAGATGCCCACTGTCACGCCTCTTTCCCATCAGGCTGCTCTGACACTACATGAAGCATTTTTAATAGTCACGGTGTGTGCCAAGTTTAAGTGCCTGTGTATCAACAGCAATGAATGTAAAATATAAAAGACAGGATCCAAAGCTTCATGCCCTTCAACCCTGGAAGAACTCCCGGAGCCAGATTTCAGTTTAGTCTGTTCCCCTTGCAGGCTCCCAAGGCTGGATGTGTAACCAAGTCCATTTCCTTATCTTTGGATGCTCCCCCCACCCCTGCCCGCTCCCCCTGCTTCGGGGAGAAGAGCTCAGCTAAAACAGCGGCGTGTGCTCTTCATCCACAGCTGGGCTATTCAAAAACCCCGAGATTGTGCAGAGAAAAGCAAGGAGGACCATCCTCTGTCCCTTCCGAGTGCCAGAGGGAGCCAGGGAGCTGGAAGACTGTCACAAACACTCGTTAAAGAAATGGCGTGTCAGGTGCCTCGGCATCTGCTCGAAGCCAATTCCTGTGGCAGCTGGCACAAGGGCCACTGTCGCTTGAATTTCTACGACAGAAGCAAGGAAAGGGCTAAGGAAGTTTTCTTGAATCCGTGTCCTTGCACCAACACCGCCATTTCTCCTCACTCTCTCCGCTGGCTCTGACCACTGTTTATTAGCGAGTCCCAGCAGCCAGTCCCCACCTGGGTTAGGATGTTCATTCGGTCATTCCTCTAATAATTGCCACAACATGGGGATGTAGAGGTTGAAAAAAACAGGACATGCGTCCAGTATATCCTGCCCCTTTTCCTTTCCTCTGAGACTCTTTCTTCCCTCTCTTGGTTTAGGAAGCAGAGCTAAGCAGCAGGAAATGGTTTTTAGGCCAAACATTCTATACTGAAAACAACTATCTCAGTTCTTCCCACTTTCCCTTCCATATGGTGTATAAATTCTAAATCACCTTTCATTCATCCAAAGTATATTAAACACTGGCCAGGCTCTGCACTGGCTTCTAGGGATGTACAGGTGGCTGAAATATGGCCCTTGCCTCAATTCATGAAGCGAATAGTGCAGAACTAGTAAGAAGACAATACCAGCCCTGGCTGGTTTGGCCTAGTGGATAGAGTGTTGGCCTGTGGACTGAAGAGTCCCAGGTTCAATTCTGGTCCAGGGCATATAACTTGGTTGCAGGTTCAAAACCCAGCCCTGTTCAGGATGTGTATAGGAGGAATTGACTGATGTCTCTCTCACATTGATATTTCTCTCTGTTTCTCTCCCTCTCTTCTACTCTTCCTAAAAATCAATGGGAAAATATCCTTTGGGTTAACAACAACAAAAAATGATATAACACCAGGAATCTGTGTATGGCAGCACAAAGGGAAAGCACCTGGCCCAGCCTGGAGAAATCAGAGAGGGCTTCCTAGAGGAAGTAGCATTTTTGCTAGATCTTAGTTGAATAGGAGACATCCAGGTAAGAGGAGAAGAGAGACAGGGACAGACCAGGCAGAGGGAACGACAGGCACTAATGTAGGGTTTCTCAGCCTTGGAAGTACTGACATTTGGGCCAGGCCATTCTCTCCTGCAGCAGGAGAGGGCCGTCTGTGCTTTGCAACCTGTCTAGCCACACACAGCCCTGGCTCCCACTCATTAGATGACAGCAGCATCCCTTCCTGCAGTTCGATGATGGCTACAAACTGCAGGAAGGGATGCTGTAGCCATCATCGATGTCTCCAGACATTGTCCAATGTTAGCCCCAGAGGGCAAATACGCCCCCAACTGAGTGAGGACCACTCCACTAAGCCTGGAAGAAAGAACTAGAAGCAGCTGGGCATCCTGGAGTGTCAGTCATGAGACAGTGACTGGAGATGGAGGTGGAGAACATGCACAGCAGATCTTCAAAGGCACTTCAGCTCCAGGGAAGCGTTTCCTCTATTAAAACATGGGAACGGCCATACTTGCCCCAGGGGAAGGCGGGAGGGCTAAATCACATCACGCCTGTGAGCAGCACAGTGCTGGTCACAAGTGAAAAGAGATTTGTTCCCTCTTGCTCTTCCACTCAGCTCCATCGTCCGGAATAGGCATGAGGGTGATGCACTGAAGGGCAGGGTGAGTGGCCAGCAGGGTCTCTGAGGCAGAAGCAGGTAAGCCAGGACAGAGCTGAGGACCGGAAGCTGAGCGTGCTCCCCTGGCCAATGGAAGCTTACACCTCCCTCGCCCACCACTTTGCCCTTGTCCACTTCAGAGCTTATCTTTCCAGAACACCTGGCTCACGTGGGAGTCAGACACACTTCCTTGCCTAACATTTATCTCCGCTAGCAAACAGCCACAGAGATCTACGCAGAGAGGGCCAGGGCATGGAAAGGAGAGACGGACATGGTCATAAGTAGAAACCTGGCCTCAGGACCTCTGAGCCAGGAAGAGAAAGTAGCGCCCTGCTCCTCTGTCACCAAGTCTCCCTCTCCTCAGCCCACAAGGTCTGGCCCCAGCTCAGGCGCCACCTCCTCAGGAAGCCTGCTCTGGTGGCTTCCCTGTCCCCCAGAGCTTGGGTACCCATCTCTAAGTGACCCACAGCACCCCTGTACCCCTCAGAATGTTGTACTGTAGCTGATTTCTCTGTAGATGTGTCCACTAGTCAATGAATAAGTAACTTAAAGGCAAGCAACCGGGGTTTCTCATATACTGAACGAACGACTATGGTGCCAAGACACAGGGCGCCACTGGAACCTCAAATGCCTGCTGAATGTGAGCAAGCAGAGATTTTAAAAGTGGGCACCCTGGCCCCTCCACCTGACGAAACACTTGCCTATGAATTACATCCTTGCCAGCATACAACTGGTTTTCAGTTGTCTCAGCTGTTTTAGCCACCTGTATGGGTTTTGCAGGACTGGCATAACATACCGTGAAACTAGCATAGCCTTGGTGATATAAATCACAGCAACTTATTGTCTCACAGTTCCGGGGGCCAGAGGCCTGCACTCAGAGTCCCAGAGCCAACATCAAGACATTGGAAGGGCCGTGACCTCTGCAGAGACCCTGGGAAAGAATCAGGTCCTTGCCTCTTCTAGAACTCTGGCTGAGGGCACTTCTGGGCTGGTGGATGGCGTAATTCATTATCTGCCTCCAAGGCCACATTCCTTCGATTTTTGTGTGTCTGTCATTCTTCAGTGTGTCTCTTATACTAGTAAGGGCACTTGTCATTGGATTTAGGGCCTCCATTATCCAGGATAAGCTTTTCATCTCAAGATCTTTAATTATGACTGTAAAAACATTTTTTTTCTCCCCGATAGGCCACATTCACCTAATCTGGGACTCATCATAGACATGTCTTTTTGGAGGCCACAACTCAAGCCATTGTCCCATTCTTTGCTCATGAAACATCATTTAGAAACCCAACTGGCTGCAGATAGCCTTTTAGCCTCAGGAATTCAGCTTTATAGGTTTAGAGTTAGAGAAGGTGGGTTCTTTTGAGCATAACTCTATTCTATTACAGAAGTGTGCTCTTTATAAGTATTTTTCTTTCTTCAGCATGTTGCTGCAGAAAGACCACTGTGCCTGGAAATAAGCATGTGAGGATGGAGTTATGGATTTGCACCTCATACACAGTTTACCTATTTATAAACAGCGCCTTGCCCAAGTTCATGGGTTTCTTTACCACGTTGCCCATTTCTTCTCTCCGTCTTATAAGAAGCCTGCAAGGTGGAAAGCAAGGCGATATGGATTCTTAGAAATATGAAATTGCAGTATAATGTGATTAAGCAATGCTCTGTTTTATCCTACTTTAATATAGGATTTCACTAGAGATCCAAACTCAAGGTGAACCTCTCTTCTCTCTCTCTCTCTCTCTCTCTCTCTCTCTCTCTCTCTCTCTCTCTCTCTCCACACCCCCCCCCCCAAAGATTCTATTAAAATGACAGTGTTGACAAGGACTGGGAGCTTTGCTGGTCTGTGACAGCTGCTTTCAGCTAAACAAACTCACTACCAAGAAGGCTAGGTTTGGTATAAACGTTTCTACAAAGGAAAAATCTCTCTTCCTGGATTGTCAACCCATCCAACCAGGTGGTGACCTTGTTATGAGAGCCTCTTGTCAGTGCTGGCTTTTGTCTTGATTTCAGGATGCAGCAGACAAACAGACAGCCCTACTTGAAGACCAAAGCTTCCATGTGAGAAGAAAGAACAGCAATAAAAACTAGACTGAGAAGGAAGCTGTCCTCATATGGCAAAGAGGTTTTCTCTCCATGCTTTAAAGTATTTGGTCTTCCATATTGCATTTGCAAGGTAATAATTCATTGTGTGTGTGTGTATGTGTGTGTGTGTGTGTTTAATTAATTGTAGACCCAGATAAATACCATAGACACGGATTAGTAGAAGCTCATCAGTATTTTCATTCTGAGATTATGTACTTGTATTCAAGAAGCTCCAAGCCTCAAGGTCTCATACTGTCCTAGGCCTTTAATTTCTTTATTGATTAAGGTATTACATGTTTGTCCTCATCCCCCCATTACCTAACCTCCCCCCCCAACTAATGCCCTTACCCCCCTATTGTCTGTTTCCACTAGTTAGGCTTATATGTAGGCATTCAAGTCCTTTGGTTGATCTCTCTCCCTTACCCTCCCTCCCTCACCTTCCCTCTGAGGTTTGTGTCCTAGGCCTTAACCTCTCAGAGATGAGGAAGTCAGGATATTGGGAGGTGGGAAGAACTGGTGTGATGAGGAAGTAGAAGGGAGAGGAAATCTTGAACTCCCTCTAGAGCAGTGGTTCTCAACCTTCCTAATGCCATAGCCCTTTAATGCAGTCCCTCATGTTGTGGTGACCCCCAACCATAAAATTATTTTTTAAATAAGCAATTTCTGAAAGTAGGGTGTAGCCAGGCCTGTGGGGGAGCATTCTCCTGATTTTTTTCCACCTCATATACCTGGTTCCCCAGAGTTTCTAAGTCATTTTTGTGACAGAAAATTAAAAAAAAACAAACCTTATTTCTTTCTGTTTTCTATCTTGCCTGCTAGGGTATAAGATCCATGAGGTTAGGGATCTTGGTCAGTTTTTTTTTTCATGATGAAATCCAAATAATTAAACAGTGCCTGTCACATTGTGAGAGCTCAATAACTATTAATGAGTGATGCAAATACCAGCTTAAAAGACCCAATAAAGAAGATTTTGACATGGAGAAAGGATGAATGGTAGAATTATGTTCAGAGGATAATTTTTTGTTGGTCTATTTATGGTAAAGTACCTTTTTTTTTTTAAATTTTCTGTCACAAAAATTACTTAGAAACTCTGGGGAACCAGGTATGTGAGGTGGAAAAAAATCAGGAGAATGCTCCCCCACAGGCCTGGGTACACCCTACTTTCAGAAATTGCTTATTTAGAGCCCCAGACCTTGAACTCAGTTTCCTAAGTTCAAAGTCCCTATTCTACTGCTTTCTTGTGCATGGAAACTAAATTCTCTAGGCCTCAGTGACCCATTTAGAAAACAAGGATACCAATATCAGGTTTAAAGTAAAATAATCCATGAGAAAGCCTCTAACTGCCTGGCCTGTAGGAATTACCATTCTTATTATATATTCAAACCAAATTCTAAAGTACGTCCCGTCTATCCGGACCTGATAAAGTTTCAGCAGATAGAACACACCCACCAATATATGAACATGTAAGACCAAGCATAAACACACACTCACTCACGGCGATTTCCTAGGACCTGTACTCATAGCAACTTCCCCTAAGACCTTCCAAAACTGTAGCCAACCAGTTCCTGAATCTGTCTCACCCACGTCCCACTTTGTAATGTGAATCCTTATTGATGATCATGCTATATCACTTTGGTTTTCTAGCTCCCCATGCTGTTTCAGATCAACTGCATCGGCTCCCCCAACTTACGCCACGTAAGTATTAGACTATGCAGCCAAAATGGAACCTCAATATCTGAGCGCAGGTTGTTGAGCTTAACCCAGGTACAACTACCAACCCACCTGCTTCTCCTTGACCAGAAGGCTCGAACATTCTCAAGCATAAAACTTGAGCGTTGAATCCACCAGTTGTTTTCTTTAATGTTGCACAAAATCCTCACTCATTCACTTGATGTTCACCGAGCATTGTTTTATGTGTTTATGTACTGACATGAATACTAAGATAAAAACATTAATATGCAAAAACAAAATAGATTATCCCCAACACTGGCAATATATTCAATGACATGGAATACATTTTCAAGCATAGTCAATGGAAACTGGCTGACTTTACATTTTGCTACCTGTGAATCGCGGTAGTAAACCATCAAAGCAACAGGCAGATGTACTAATTCAGATTAATGGAGCTTAATGTTGCTGCAAACTCATTAAACGTCATGCTGTCACTGCCTTTCTCTGGGAGGAAAAATTGACTAGGGAATATTATTAATAAATTTCCCAAAATGAAGAGTCTTACATAAGGCCAGACCTCACTGAGACAGATATCATTCTTCTTACAATTCAGATTTTTGAATACACAAATGGAACAATAAATTTTGAGGAAGCTATTCAATGTGCCGTGGCTTCAATCCTTGCTCCCAGCATTCTCTGCTAACAACTATCACCAACAGGAGTCCAAAGAATGGAGCTTGTTATGATCTTCATGAAAATCCAATTTTCAAACCACAAAAAAATGAATGACTGTTTCCTTTTACCCTTCCCAAATACACACATCTATCTTTGCTGTGATGTGCTCAGAGCACAATCCCTTGTTTTGGGCATTCCTCTCGCTGCTCTCCAAATTGGATTTTTCCCAAGGACTCGTTCCCTGTGAAATGCCATGCAGTGCTGCATGGTGCAGGAGGAGTTTAATGGGGAGATTTTCCTCTCAGCTCTCTGTTGACAGACGGTTCTGTGGACAAGATTGCAGAACGACTGAGTCAGCAGGCTGGGAGGTAAAGGCACTTAATTATAGTTTTTTGTTCTCAGTCTGAAATTCTTGGGCTGTATCCAAGGTCTCTGCCTCTGTGTGGGCATCTGTGAGACAGGTAAAGTGTGACTGTCCACCTACCTTCTCACAAGAAAAGCATTACCCGAGACAAGGCATTGGCAAGGCAAGGAGGTGGCATGAACAGTGTTCAAAGCAGTGTGAGACTGGGTGAAATCTGCAAATTAAATCATCATGGTGATTCGATATAGGGGAGAGGCGATAGAATTGAGACGAGAGTCATAATGGCAAATGTGAGGTATTCTGAAGCTGCTTTCTGTACATCACTGTAAACTCCCACTGCCATCTGGAAAAGTAAGCATTGTTTCATGGAGGCCAAATAGTTTGGCCACGTTCCCACATCTGACAAGTAGTAGAGGCTACAATTAAATCCAGCTTCACCACTAGTTCTTAGAAAGAAGCTCATGGCTATGTCACTGTCGTGAGGTTTAGAATTTAGGGTGATGAGGTGGACTTTCATGCACCCTGAAGTACCCGAATATCTCAAATGATGGTGTGTGTGTGTGTGTGTGTGTGTGTGTGAGAAAAACACCAACTTGCACACTCCTTTTCCTTTCTTCTCTATTGTTAGTTGTTTCCCAAATCACAGGAAACTCTTAACCATCTTTGGGCCCTTCCACAGAACATGGTGCTTAGTACACTGATCTGTATTGTTGCTCCTGGTGACAGCAGTTTTTCTTTTTTAAAATTTGGGCCTGATTGATCTATAAGGATATTAGTTTTAGGTATACAACATAAGGAGTGCATACTGAAAAATGATCACCACAAAAAGTCTAGGTGACATCTTCTGGCGACAGCTTTTGTAGATTCAGCAGGTGTTCTCACTGCCCTTTTAGGCCACTGTTTTCCCTGGTGATAGTGCCTTTGGTGTGTTTAACAGCATTTATTACTACCCTCCTGTGTCACAGTTCCAGGGTCTCTGGTAGTCACATCCTCCAAAAAGCAATGGAAGTAATCATTTTTGAGACCCTTGTGTCCATATTTGATTTTTTAAGCTTCTAGAAAGAATATAATATTGGAGAATGAGCAGTCTAGCAGCTAGGCTGCCTATCATTCCTCTGAACACTGGTCCTCTTTGGTAGCTCTAGATTATTGTTCAAGCTGGTTTCTCTACCTAAAATGTCCGTTACCCCTTCTCTGTTTGGTGAAATTGTATTGATCGTGTTCCTTCTTCGTGGCGAAGGTAAAATATCACAGCTTCTAGGAAGCAATCTCTAAACATTCCAGATAGAATTAATCTCTTTACTGTGTTTCTATTCATATTTTATAGTTTAATATGAACATTTAACACCTGTTTGACTCAAATAAGTATGTTCATCTTCCCTATTATATTTGATGCTTGTGTTCCCTGCATCTAATACAGAGCTGGACATATAATAGCAACTCAATAAGAAGTTCTTAGAATACATTGACAAATGACCTTATTTGTCAATTTTTAGAGATTGGAAGGATGGTGTATCAATGATCATACTGAATACACTGAAAAATGTGCTTTTGGAAGTGAATACTGAATTATATTTAAGTTTCAACTTCTACATAAGGATTTTCTGGAGGCAAAAATTCTGAAGTGATTGAAGAAAAAGGAACAAAAGAATCTTGGGCAGGGATGGGTAATAGCAAAGGTAAAGCATGAGGAAAGATATGGAAACTTATCCACACAATGTAAGTTTTCTTTGGGTCAAAGTTCTTATCTGTAGCCTTCGATGATAATGAACATATTTTTAGAATGCTGGGAAGTTCTCAAAACGTTTATTAACAAAATCATCCAAGGTACAACCTTCTAGTTATAAGATAAATAAGTCATGAGGATATAACACAGGGCACGGTAACTGCAGTTAATAATACTGTATTGTTATACTGACATTTGCTAAGATAGTAGATCTTAAAATTTCTCATCACAAGAAAGAAAATGTGTGACTATGTATGGTGATGGATTTTAACTGGACTTATAATGGTATTCATTCCCTAATGTGCACAAATATCAAATCATTATGCTCTATACCCCAAACTAATATCATGTTATGTCAGTTATATCTCAATTTAAAAAGAAATAACCATCCAAGGACTCTTCTTTGACAACAAAGAACTTGAATCTCAGCAAATCGATTAAAGGTCACAGGTCAAAGGTCATATAATTAGTGAGAAGCTGAAACTACAAGCTAGGCATTTCCTTTTTATCTTTACTTTTTAGTCCAATTCAGAGCTCTTTGCCTTATAACATATACAAAGTGTCAATCAATACCTTTAAAATGACAGTTGGCCTCAGCTCACTCTTCTCCTTCCTTATCCCTTTTTCCACCTTCCTTCACTTTTCTCCCTGAAATCCCTGCACGTGCTCTTTGATTGTCGCTGTGAAGAAAGATCACTGTAAACAATGCCAGGTGCTCTGCCTTGCCTTAATCATTAAACCCTGAGTCTGCAGCAGGGAAGTGACTATTGGCAGCAAATTGGTCTTTTCAGGCACACCTATTCACACAGAGAACTGTCACTCCTGGAGGATCATCCTAAAACATTGACTGTTCTCCCGTCAGTATTCTCCAGGGCACTGCCATTTAATGCATTTGAAGAAAGTTATGCTTGCTGATGGCATTTCCTGTCGGCTGCTTTGTAGCTCTGCAGATTTCAAGTCAATAAAAGTATACTGAGCACCTCATACGGGTCACATCCTGTGCTGAACAGTGATGATTCTCCAGGTTCAATGAAACACAGTCTCTTCCAGCAGTGTAGTCTTAAGAAAAGTGAGTTATAATACAATGGAGGGGAAAGTTATGTGTCATAAACTGAGCAGAATGGTGCAACCATTCATTTATGGTTTCCTTCAACCCTTTCAATACCACTAACCTATCCTGACACTCCTCTGCCTGTTCTGGGGCAATGTCCTTTCCACTGTCCAAAAAAATTAAAACCTGCACCACTCTCCCCTTTACCTAACACCTTGGTCCAAAGACCCTTTTTTATGACTTTTAGAGAAAGTTCTAGAAGTCCCCCAGTCTCTGAGCACTGCTATCCCATCCTCTGCTCCAGCACAGCTTATGTTCATGTCTTCCCTCTTTCATCTTTGCTCTTTTGTCTTGGAGAAAGCGGTATCTCTCCTACCATTGGCATCCTATGCCCTCTTGTTTTTATAAGACCTCATGCCATCAAATGACCTCCAGCTGTCCAGTCTACCCAATGTTTTCCACCATCCCTGGCTTTTGTGCTCTAGCAGACAAACAGATGCAAACCTCTCTCGTCCTCCTAGTAGCCAAGTCAGAAACCTAATTTTTAGTCATCCTTGATTCCTCTCTGTACTTCTACACACAATCAGTCACCACACTTGTAGATTCAAACTCCTGAACACCTCTTACATGCACACCCCTTCCTCAACTCATTGACATGACCTCCGTTCCAGATCCTTCCTTACAAGAGTCATTCCAGTAGCCTCCTAACTGGCCCTCTCTTGTGCCACTCTTCATTCTTTCCAATCCAGGGGTCACCACATGTCCGAGAACTTTCTAAAATGAATTGTGAGGCCAATTGTGCTGCCACTCTGCTTAACATCTTTTCATGGCTCTCTCTTCCCTGTGAAATGAGGTTACACGCCTTTGAAAAATGCACAAGGCTTTTCCAGATCCACCTCCTACTTGCCTGGCCAGAACTCTGCCTCTCCCACCTGGCTTTCCAGCCTTTTTAACATCTTTGCTTCCTCCCTCGCCTTCATTCTTTTGTTCACATTCCTCCCCTGTGTAAAACATTGCCCTCCCGAATTGTAGCTGTGACATATTCCTTTTCTCCAAAACCCACTCAGGAAGATTTTCCTGACTTCCTTCAGCTCCCTCTCAAGAGCTCAAACACATTCGGATGGGGTGTCTGCAATGTCAAATATCCTGGGAAACCAGAAAAGGAAAGTAATTTCACCTATTAAAATACTGCTTTTTTAAAAGATACGTTATCTAAACAGATTTAGTCCCTGTGTTATTTGAGAACCTGCTTCATTGAACACCTACCAGAACATTATAATAACTCATTTTCCTTTTTGATAGGAAATTCCTGTTCATACCTAATATATATGTATTTCAGATAGGAAGGGAGGAGAGATAGAAACATCAATGAATCGTTGATCAGTGGCCTTCTGCATGCCCACACTGGGATTGAGCCCACAACCCAGGCATGTGACCTGACTGGCAATCAAACTGTGACCTCCTGGTTCAGAGGTCAATGCTCGACCACTGGATCATGCCAGTTAGGCTGAAACTTAATGTTTATGCCAAGAGGAGCTGCTTTGGAAATTCCAGTCGCAAAGCACAGCAGATGCAGACAGCTGAGGGAAAGAACAGTCAGAGGCAGTTAATCATGGCCCCTGTTCCTCAGTAAGCAAAGCCAGATGCCACCGTCATCAGTCAGTGCGAGGCCGATTGTAAATAAAATGAATTATCACCTAGGCCACGTCAGGTAGCAAAGCCTTTATGGAGGTTGAAGTTTTTCATTCGTCAGCAGAAAACATGCACCTGTTTTGCATCAGAAGTGAATAAAGATGTATCAGCCCTTTGTCTGGACCATAAACAATCCTATGACCTGTCCATCGGTAGCCTCTAAGGCGCGATTCTGGCTGTTACAGAGATGAGCCAACAAGGATGTGCTGCCTCACTCATGGCCTTGGGAATCCCTTTGCCTGGGTTGAGCCCTGGCTCAGCCTCTTACTGGCTGTATGGCTTTGACCTTTTGGTACTTGTCTGCTCATCTACAGGAGAGAAATAATCAACATAAAATAAGATTTACCCAGAGTTGCTGTGAAGACTAAAGGACATATAAGAAATTCCTGGCACATGTTACGTGTCCAATAAGTGGCATTACTAGCTCTCTTGTTGTTAAATGATAAAATCTGACAAAGTCTATTAAGCAGGAAATGCTCCTATTAGCTAAGGCTTGCTCCCATTTTGCCTCTCTCCTCCATTTAACTCTCACCATGGTTCTTTCCACAGCACATGGAGCTTCCTGCTGGGAAAGGGGTGTGGACTGATCCCTCCAATTTTACCACCAAGACCTTTTTCCATCCCGTTGGCCTTTTAAATAATTTTAATTTTCAGACGGAGATCTCAAGTCCCTGCCTGCGTATTTTAGGAACAATCCCCAGTCTAAGACTTGCTTAGCTCCATCAGACTTCTTGGTGGAAGGGGGCTGGTTGAGAATGCACAGATGTGCTCACCCTGTCACAGGGCACTCAGGTCATGAGTTTCTTACGGACATTCATGCTCCTCAGCCGGTGAAGAGAGAAAAACGTCCAACTCTGGCCAGATGTGGAAGGCAGCAGGTGGTACCTTTGCACTTATTCTAAAAACGTTACTGTGGCCTTTAGCAGCTAAAGAAATATTTAAAGATACTGTGTAAGATACTCCAAAGCAGTGGTTCTCAACCTGTGGGTCGCTTAAGACCATCGGAAAATGCATATATTTACATCACGATGCATAACAGTAGCAACATTTCATGGTTGGGGGTCACCACCACATGAGGAACTGTATGCAAGGGTCGCGGCCTTAGGAAGGTTGAGAACCACTGCTCTAAAGTAATAGGAAGAAAAAGGAAAAGGAGGAAGAGGAAGAGATTTCAACCTTTTTATTCGTTTTATAAAATTTAATTTTTAATTCTTTACTTATTTACTTATCAATGCTAAACATGTATTCCTAATTAAAATGTATGGACATGGTACCGCATTGTCATTTTGATTTGCATCTCTTGGATAATTAGTGACTTTGAACATGTTTTCACATGTCTCTTGGCCTTCCTTCTGTCTTCTTTCAAAATGATTCTATTTAAGACCATTGCCCATTTTTTTATCGGATCATTTATCTTCCTATTATTAAGTTGTATAAATTGCCTGTAGATGTTGGAGATTAAACCTTTATCAGTGATAACCTTTGCAAATATGTTCTCCCATACAGTGGGCTTTCTTGTTGTTTTATTGATGGTTTCTTGTTGCTGTGAAAAAGCGTTTTATTTTGATGTACCAGTCCCATTTGTTTATTTTCTCTTTAGCTTCCATTACCCTAGGAGCAGTATCGATGAAGAAATTGCTTCGGCATCTGTCTGAGATTTTCTGCCTGTGGATTTCTCTAGTCTTTTTATGGTTTCTCATCTTATGTTTAAGCACTGTATTCATTTTGAGTTTATTTTTGTATATGGTGTAAGTTGGTGGTCCAGTTTTTTTTTTCTTGCATGTTTCTGTCCAATTTTCCCAACACCATTTATTGAAGAGACTATCTTAACTTCATTGTATGTTCATGCTCCTTTGTCAAATATTAATTGAGCATAGTGGTTTGGGTTGCTATTTGGGTTTTCTGTTCTGTTCCATTGGTCTGTATGTCTGTTTTTGTGCCAGTACCAGGCTGTTTTGAGAACAGTGGCTTTATTGCAGTACCATCTCACACCTGTCAGAATGGCAACTATCAAAAAATCAACAAATGACAAGTGTTGGCGAGGATGTGGAGAAAAAGGAATCCTCATGCACTGCTGGTGGAAATGCAGACTGGTGCAGCCACTGTGGAGAACAGTATGGAGTTTCCTCAAAAAACTAAAAATGGAGCTTCCATTTGACACAGTGATTCCACTTCTAGGAATATATCCTAAGAAACTAGAAACACTGATCAGAAAGGATATATGCACCCCTATGTTCATAGCAGCATAGTTCAGCATAGCTAAGATTTGGAAACACCCTAAGTGCCCATCAGCAGATACGTGGATTAGAAAACTGTGGTACATCTACAAAATGGAATACTACACTGCTATAAAAAGGAAGGAATTCTTACCATTTGCAGCAGCATGGATGGACCTGGAGAGCATTATATTGAGTGAAATAAGCCAGGCAATGAAAGAAAAATACCACATGATCTCACTCATTTAGAGAAAATAAAAAACATTATAACCTGATGAATAAAAGATAGATACAGAGGCAGTAAAGCACTGAACAGACTGTCAAATTACAGCAGGAAGGCTGGAGAGTGTTGGGGAGGGAGGGAAATAGATCAACTAAAGGACTTGCATGCATGGATATGAGCACAAAAAATGGACACAAGACATTGGAGGGGAGGGATAAGGACATGTGATAGAGATTAGGGGGGCTGGGGGAAGGTCAATGGGGAACAAAAGGAGATATATGTACTAATATATGTAATACTTTAAACAATAGAATATTTTAAAAAATAAAATAAAATACATGAACAAATGCAGTTAGAGCTGTGGATGGGTGGATATATATATATATATATACTTAGGGATAATAGTATTTATAATGGCCTGAAATCAGAGGAAACATTTTCTAGTGTTTTCTGTTTTGTTTTGTTTTGTTTGGCAAAGCTTTGAGTGTTTTTTCAACATGTATAATCCAGTCTGTTATGCTGTGTTGTTATCTCCTGTTTTTTTCCCCACAAGTCTATTTTACCATATTCCCTAAAGAGAAACTAGCTCATGAGCTTGTGAACTAAAAGAAAATTATCAAGAGGGTGAGCAATTTCTTGACCAGGATTGGGAGACTGGGTTCAATGCTTCACATATACAACCCAATTAACCCTAATGTGAGAGAAAGCTGCTATTATCTGAATTTTATGGCACAAATCAGATCAGAAAGCTAAGAATAGGCACTTTTCTCTTCACAGAGCTGCCTGATTCTGTAACATCTTTACCTCTAAATTTCACAATATCAGCTCATTTTTCTTTCTTTTAGACTCATTTCCTTTTTTTAAAAAAATACATTTTTATTGAATTTTTACAGAGAGGAAGGGAGAGGGATAGAGTTAGAAACATAGATGAGAGAGAGACATGGATCAGCTGCCTCTTGCACGCCCCCTACTGGGGATGTGCCTGAAACCAAGGTACATGCTCTTGACTGGAATCGAACCTGGGACCTTTCAGTCTGCAGACCTATGCTCTATCCACTGAGCCAAACCGGTTTCGGCTAGCACTCATTACCCATTCTCTTAAAGGGTTTGAGTGTTTTCCTCTGGACCTTCTTAGAGTCTTCAGGTCTATCGAGAAATTTTATCTCTCTTTTTCTCTCTGTCTCTTGATTGCATGAGTGCGTGCACACTTGCACACAAACACACACACACACACACACACACACACACACACACACACACACACTTGCTCGAGTATATACCTAAATGTCCTCAACAAACAGATTGAGTGCCTACTATACTCCAGGCTTTATTCCAGGCATGAGGGATACAGGAGCCATGATGAAGCTTGCACTTTGCTGGGTGACAGATGTTAAAGAAATTTATCAAACATAAAATAATTGTATTACAAGTGTAACAAATGCTAGAATAGAACATAGAATATAAAAGGAGCACTCCTAACATGGAACCGTCATCCTAAAATGGAGAAGAGAACTAAAATATCATTCTAATTAGGAACATCTCACCGTAATCCCTCTGTGGGCAGAGCCACTAGTCTGAGCCAGTTCCCTCCCCCTCGCTTTCTGACTGCCTGAAGCTTTGGGACATTGTTTTTCCATGATGCCTGGTCCTCCATCTAGACCAGTGGTTCTCAACCTTCCTCATGCTACTTCCCTTTAATGCAGTTCCTCATGTTGTGGTGACCCCCAACCATAAAATTATTTTTGTAGCAACCATAATTTTATGGTTGGGGGTCACCACAACATGAGGAACTACATTAAAGGGATGTGGCATTAAGAAGGTTGAGAACCACTGATCTAGACCAAAGGATTCAACAGGTGCTTGGACTCAGATTGCTATGATTCATCTTCTTGTGCTAGTGTTTTAGCATATGTATGCTAGGGCTTCCATTTTTAGCCTGGACAAGTGATCTTTCTTTCTCTTGATTATCCTTACCTGCTAAATGGGTGCTATATAAACCGACATAAGAGGGTTTTATTGTTACTCCTGATTCTGTCTGTTAGGTCTAATTCATTCATTTTGTCAGTCATAAAACACATATTGGACACCTACTACACCAGGTTATACTACCTACTGGACTCATATCTGGGAGCAGAACAAGCCTTTCATTTTGACTTTCATTTTTATGGAACTTACATACTAGACCAATTCTTTGTTGCTATAGGATTCCTCAAATGTTTGTTAAGTTTTTTAAAAATGCGTAGCACAATGAAAGATACAGAGGCAGAAAACAACATCTCAGTGCTCGCAGAACTCACATTCTTATGCGGGAGATGAGATCTAGACACATAAACAAAGGAGAGCATATTGTCCAAAGGGGAAATGGATATAGAGTAGAGTGTCCACAGAAGACTTGTTTGAGGAAATGAGGTTTCAAAAGTGCCTTAAAGGAGTAAGTGATTCGAAGAGATTAGGCCCTCCATGGTGAAAATGAGAGTGGGCACAGGGAGAGAGGACAGTAAAGAGACAAAATGGTATAGATGTCAAGTTTACCAAAAATAAGGGAAGGGAGGGACTTAAGGACTAAGATAAGTTATTAAAAATTGGCTTAACAGCAAGAAGCTCCTTTTTGCCTAGTATGTGAAGAGGTCTTAGATTCCCTTCCAATCATTGTTATGTTACAAATTCTACTTTTTAAATATATATTATTCATTTCAGAGAGGGAATGAGAGAAAGAAATATCAATGATAAGAGAGAATCATTAATCAGTTTCCTCCTGCACACCCCACACTGGGGTTTAAGCCCACAATTGGGGCATGTGCCCTGACTGGGAATCTAACTGTGACTTCCTGATTCATAGATCCATGCTGAACCACTGAGCTATTACAGCCGAACGTACAAATACTACTTTTGAAAATCTATGCATTTGGAAGGCAAAGAAATACAGAGGCAGGAAGACAGATGAGAGCATTATTCACTGGATTTAGGTTGATGATGTCTGTACAAGCGTGTACCGAATGGAAGGAATGGACCTGAGACACATGTATAAGCCTCTACTCCCATCTGAACAGAAGGAATGAGGGAATGAAAGAAGAGAGAGAATATAGGGAAGGGAGCAAGGGAGATGAGGGTGTGAAGGACAGAAGCGGAGAGCAGAAGATTCTTGGTTAAGTTGGGGTTTGTTGAATTTAACTTGATGGTGGAGCTTTTGCATAAAATTGTCTGTGGTCTTTGAAAACCATGGTCCTGGTGCTTGGGTAAAGGAGTCTAGCCTAGAAATGGAAGTATCATTTGAACAGAAGTGATTGCAAAATTATAGAAATACAGGAAATGCAGAGCTAAACCCAACTCTCCAAAGCTAAAACAGTATCAGCGATAACTAAGTATCTGCTAGAAATAAGAAAAGAAAATAATTAGACCTTAGATGATTAAGAAATGTCTATGTCATGGACATCAGACATTTACTAGGGTTTGAAAATATCTTGGAAAATGGAAATGCTAACTTGAACAGAAGATTCTCATTAAGTCATCCACATTGTAATTTTGTGGTTTCTAGAAAGGTTGACACCGTTGGCTTGGAAGAGGCCAGATTCCATAATTACCTGACAAATTATCATGATTCCTGGGAAGATGGTAAACTCCCCATAAAAAATAACAAGGAGACGGAAGCTGATTAATTTCCAATGGCTTTATAAAGCATCGGAAAACCTGAAAGATTCAATTAAAAACAGAATTGGCCACCAGGCAATTTAATAAAGGTAGGGATTTGGGGGGCAGATTTTTGTCACTGTTCCTTTGAATCCCCCTAGGTTAAAAGCTCTAGTGACAGGTAATTAGATTAGCTTTTATTTCTGAGACTCTTGCAAATGATTTGTGATCTTGTCATTGAGTATGCTCCATATACACTGAGATGGTGTTTTCCAGCGAACTATCATGACCCCTATAACCAATAACAAAAAAAAAAGAGCCCGCAAAAGTATTATAATTTCAAATTGAAATTTCTTTTAAAAAATGCCATACAATGAAAGTATAATTGGAAAGATAGAATCCACGTGATAACTGCTGAATGCAGACATCGGTTCTGTCTGAAATTCAGAACGTTTTAAAAATCAAAGTCTGTTCCAAGTTTTAATACCGAGTCTTATTCTGGCTGCACTGAGCGAAGCCTGTTTCAATCCACACGGTGCCTGCTTATCAGGAAGCTATTCCCAACTGGAATATTAGCCAGGACACTGCTACTTCCTTATCTTCGCATTTCTCTCTCACTAGGCAATTTGGGAACAATAATAGCTTATTGTTTTAAATTCTCTCCACCCCTTTGGTCTGACAAGCTCTTATCTAGTTCCAATGTCATAGTTCCTCTGAAATTATTCATGCATCCCTTCAACAAATATCGAATAAGTGCTGGTTGCGTACACATGAAGAAGACAGAAGATGTCATCCTTGAGTTTAGGAAGCTTTACGTGTGTGTGTGTGTGTGTGTGTGTGTGTGTGTGTGTGTGTGTGTGAAGCAGAGGTGAGGAGGGATTGGGAAGAAAATAATAGACAAATGAGAAGCTGAGACATTTTCAGGTATTGGTAAGTCCTATGCAGAACAAGAAAAATAAAGAGTGAATTGATAGAGGTGACTTCTGAGCTAAGATCTGCAAGAAAACAGGAAGCCATTCACGGGCGTATTTGTGGGAAGAGAGTTTCATTCAGAAAGTTCAAGGTGAGAGCAAAGTCAGACACACTTCAAAAGAGAAAGAAGGTTGATACACACACAGCTGCATTAAACTAATTTGTAGCAGCTAGGATGGTAACTGCAGTTTTCACAGGGATGACCATAGAGTGTGACTGAGCAGCAAAGGGAAGGAGATGAAGGAAAAGAAGGCATGAGGCAGATCATGGGGACCTCGTTGGTCTCAGTCAGTCGTGTAATCAGAAGTCTAATGACTTTTTTAAAAACTATTTTATTGATTTTTTATAGAGAGGAAAGGAGAGGGATAGAAAGTCAGAAATATCGATGAGAGAGAGACATCGATCAGCCACCTCCTGCACACCCCTCACTAGAGTTGTGCCCGCAAGCAAGGTACATGCCCCCAACCGGAATCGAACCCGGGACCCTTCAGTCCGCAGGCCGACTCTCCATCCACTGAGCCAATCCAGTCTCGGCAGAAGTCTAGTGACTTTTATGCAGAAGAATGGCATGGTTTGATTTCTGTTTTTGAACAGTCACATTTCCCGCTGTGTGGAGAATACACTGTAGAGTGGCAAAAATGCAAACAGTGAGACCAGGGAAATGGTTATTGAAAACAACCAGAGGAGATGCAAGGGGAGCTAGAATGCAGGGCACAACAATGGGATAGAGAAGATGACAGATTTAACATATAGAAGAGTTTGGCTGGACTGGATGATGGACTGAATGTGGGACTATAAGGAAAGGTTGATGCCTGGAATTTTGGCTCCACCACCTGGGAATACTAAGGAAGGAGAAGTCGATTGGAGAGAATTAAAGCTGAAAACCAAGAGGTCTGTCCTTCCCCAGCTGTCTCTTCTTTACCGGAAGTAGCCTTCTGGAGAGAGGAAGCACCTTTGCTGCTGGTGTACCATGGTTTTGGAAGGTGTATATTTAACGGATTTGGAATCCCTGGAAAATAAGGGGCTTGTTTTATGAAGTCCCAGACACTACCAAAGTCTGGTGCAAAAATATACTTAATCAATAATGCATGAATTATAATAAAAAATGTTTCAAGTCCAATTACTTGTCTTTTTGGAAAAGTAGTGTTTTACATAAATGAGTACAGTATATCCTGGTATCTTGATTTATGAACGATTTTATTCACACTGAAAAAATATGTGCCATATGCAATTAAAGAGTTATGGTTGCAATTTTGGTATGCCATAATTAAAAGAAACCTCTGCATGTAAAACAGATAACTTTATGTAGAGAAGAAATATTAATAAATGTAATTGAATGAAATAGAGTGTTTTACTTAAGTGCCTTCATTAGTCCATAAAAATGGATGTGAGTGGAGTACTTTGGACTAAACTATTAAAATGTTGGGAGGGCCCCAGCTGGTTTGGTTCAGTAGATGGAGCATTAATCTGAGGACTAAAGGGTCCCCGGTTCAATTCTGGTCAAGGGCACGTACCTCATTTGCATATTCCTACCCAGCCTGGGCCCTGGTCAGGGCTTGTGCAGTAGGCAACCAATTGATGTGTTCTCTTACATCAATATTTCTCTCTGCCGAAACCGGTTTGGCTCAGTGGATAGAGCATCAGCCTGTGGACTGAAAGGTCCCAGGTTCGATTCCGGTCAAGGGTATGTACATTGGTTGCTGGCACATCCCCAATAGGGGGTGTGCAAGAGGCAGCTGATCAATGTCTCTCTCTCATCGATGTTTCTAACTCTATCCCTCTTCCTTCCTCCCTGTAAAAATCAATAAAATATATTTTTAAAAGTATATTTCTCTCTGTCTTTCCCTCTCTTCCACTTTCCATAAAAAAGTCAATGGAAAAATATCCTCAGGTAAAGATTAACAACAACAAAAATAAATAAATAAATAAACAACATAAATACATAAATACATACATACATACATACATAAATACAGTGGTACCTCGAGATACAAGTGCCCTAACATACGAGATTTTTGAGATACGAGCCATCGAGTGAGCGATTTTTGCTTTGAAATAGGAGCAACATTTGAGATAGGAGTAATCGCATGGATCAGCTGGCTGCACACGACCCACCAGTTTACTGCAACTCGAGTGTCTCATAGTTTCCCACACCTCAAGGTTATGAGACGAATTAAACTCGTATCTTGAGGTACCATTGTACATAAAATGTTGGGAGGATTTAAGTTCTCTTGGGAGAGACCACCATCTACTATATATGTATATATAAAAGCCTAAGTGACCAGATGATTGGATGACTGGTCAGTAGCTATTATGCGCACTGACCACCAGGGGGCAGATGCTCAATGCAGGAGCTGCCTCTTGATGGTCAGTGCACTCCCACAGTGGGAGCGCAGCTCAGCTGACAGACAAGTGCCAGACGCCAGGCTCAGGGCTGGCGAGCAGCTATGGCAGGGCAAGCCTCTCCCACGGACACTCCCCCTGCGTGCCTGCGTGGTGGCAGTGGCAGGTACAGCTGGGCCAGGGTGAACAGGAATGGTGTCCATCCTGGGCTTGGGCTCCTCCCTAGTCATCTGCTACTTCATGTACTACTTCATGCTGTGCGGGGTCAATGCAGACAGCAGGCTAGATCCTACCAAGCTGGCGGGTAAGGCCGGGCTGCGGTGATGCAGAGGTCCACTGATCCCCACAGGCCAGGCCGAGGGACCCACCAGTGCACAAATCTGTGCACTGGGCCCCTAGGTGATATTTAAAGGTCTGCGTACCAGTCACTCTTCATGACAACTGACCACTAGATATACAGTGGTACCTCGAGATACGAGTGCCCTAACATACGAGATTTTTGAGATACGAGCCATCGAGCGAGCGATTTTTGCTTTGAAATACGAGCAGCAGTTGAGATAGGAGTAATCGCACGGATTGGCCAGTTGCACACGACCCACCAGTTTACCGCAACTCCAGCATCTCATAGTTTCCCACACCTCAAGGTTACAGAACGAATTAAACTTGTATCTCGAGGTACCACTGTAGAACTTTCTGGAACTGGACAGCCTTTGCTATTTCAGCATAGTACTCACACCCTATATTTTACATTTTTGTTGCTTTCTCATTGAATCTCATACATATAGGTAAATAAAATATTTGAACCACAAAATCCCAGATGGTCCAGCCCACAGGTATATAAAGCAATATGATAGCGAAGTAAAACATCAGATTAGTTTTTGATGAATGGGAAGAGAAGTTTTGAGGTAGCATGCAACCTTAAGTATTTTTACCCTTTCCTAAGTCAGAATCTTCTGTAAAATCACCACCATTACAAAACACAGAGAAGGAAATAATTCTCTGATGCAGCAAGAAGTACACTGGAAAAAAAATACTGGCCTTTTTTTTTAGTGTCAGCCTCAGATTAGCTAATGTACCAGAAGCTAGAGAAACCCAAGATTTAAGATGGGGAGGTGGGACCGGTGAGAACTCTATGGTTTATTGCTAGAAACATGAGCCAAGGCAGGCCGTGCATTCTACCTGGACCTGCTCGATCCATCCCAGAATAAGGTGGGACAAGGGGAAGGATAATAATAAAAACAACACTAAGGACAACAATAAATGATCACATTATTCATTAGATCTTTTGGTACACGTGATCTGGGTGACACACCTCACCATCAGCTTTATATTTGCCATCCCTCCTTCTGACAATCATCCCATAACATAGGTTGATTAGCCTCATATTTGGCTAAAGAAACCAAAATTCAAAATGATTGAGAAAGGTACTCAAAACTATTTCTCTTAAGAAGCAGGCCAGAATCCAGACCCAAGGACATCTGGATCCAAACACCCCACCCTGCCGACACTCTAGGGCAACAAATAGGACTCAAGAATCATCCAGAGCCATCCAGGCACAGACACTCCCAGCCCCAAGCAAGGGTGCATGGCTTGTTGCGGCGATGAACACTGTGCTTTACCCAGGATGACTCGGGGCAGGCCACCTCACTCCACCTTCTACTCCATCTCGCACAAGTGTCACTGCACGTACCAGCTCTCTCATGTTAGACGGGGTATGGGGCCGGTGGTGATTGACAGCATAGTGTTATAAACGTTTCTTCTTTTGTGTACCACAGAGCTAACTGATCTAAAACTAGCACTAGCGCACTGCCCAGGGAAAGCTCTTTGCTATTCATCTTAAATACCAGGGCCATCAAAGATGACCGGGAAGGTCTGAGCAGCAAGCTGCTGGTGAAAGTATTGCTGATAATAAAAAGGATAAAAGGTCATAAGTGATAAGAGAAAGGAATCACTGAATCTGTGTTTGCTTGGTCATGTTGAAATGTATGTGTGTGTGTGTGTATGTGTGTGTTTGTGTGTGTGTATGGATGTGTGTGTATGTGTGTGTTACATGTGTGTGTGTGTGTGTGTGTGTGTCTGTGTGTGTGTATTCCTTTATAAGTATAAAAAACATCTTTAGGTTGAAACACTTGGAGGAAATAAACTTTGTCATTTCACATCTGAAAAGAACATCCCACCCTGAACTGATGAATGACGCGGAAATGGGTGACACCTCAGGGCCCAGGCGAGAACCAGAAGAGAAACAACCCCCTTCGCCACGTGTGGCAAAGGCTTTCCCCAGCCCCAGGGAGAACGGATGGATTTAACCCTAGAAGGAGAGCACACAGAGGAAAAGCAGCTGACTGAGTACTCGCTGCTTTAGTCATTGACTTAGTGTGTAGAGCTTCTTCCTGAGAGTACGTTCACTTCTTCTCGATGAATTGTTGCTGTCTCTGTGATGTACCAAGTACCCCACCATGGGAGGATCTGCGGTGAACCACCCCAATTAATCATGGCAGCCCGGGTTCTCATTCTGAGAGGGGCCAAGGTAAGCAGGACCCCTCAGAATGGGTAGAAGAGGGTCCATCGCTACCCGAGTGTGCCACACTTTAGAACAGGTAAACTTATTCTCTCTCTCCCACCATTAAAAAACTTTCAATATCTGCAGCATTTAGCATTTATATATATATATATATATATATATATATATATATATATATATATATAAGTTTTATATATATATAAGTTTTTTTTTACTTATAAAGGCGCACACACACACACACACACACACATATATATATATATATATATATATATATAAATTTCAAGCAAATACAGATTCAGTGATTCCTTTCCCTTATCACTTATGACCTTTTATGTATATGTATGTGTATGTATGTGTGTGTGTATGTGTGTGTATGTATATGTATGTATATATATGTGTATATATATATGTGTGTATATATATATATATATATATATATATATATATATATATATCGTCACATGTCTGTCCCTGACACTCTCCACCTAACTGCTAGGCCAATGTCCTATTTTTCAGGTTATGTGCAGAAAGTCAATTCAAAGGATAGAAGTCTAAATGAAGAATATGTTGGCGGGGGGGAGGGGGTGTATAAAGATCAACCAAACCAAGTTCATTACCTCAAATCTTCTCTTAACTATTGTGAACAATCTAAATGTAAAGTGCATTTTACCTGACAGTCTTTAAGAATAAGGAAAACTACCATTTAGCATTATTGAATCCCCCTATATGTTCCCAAATTGCCTTAGATCACAAACACTAATTCCTGTCCTGCTGACAGTACACATCGGCCCCAGCAGAGGAGGCTGGGAAATGTCCCCATTCCTGGGCACTGCCCTGGCTCCTGGGGCTTATGGCCCTCATCCTGGCCCCTCCGCCATGTCCCTCAGCCCCTCCAGCTAACCTGTCCTCTAACCTTCATGTTAAAGCGGAATTAGCCTCAAATCTAACAGAGTGACCTTGTGTCTATGAGTGTGCGTGTTCCTCTGAAGTTCTAATGAAAGGTGTTATGATCTGTGTGTGTGTGTGTGTGTGTGTGTGTGTGTGTGTGAGCATGCATATGTGTATATTTCCTGAAATGAAGCAGACATTTAATAAATATTTATTGATAAAATGAGTCTCTTAATAATCTTTTTATTACAGTCTGAACAACTTTTATGATCTGACCTATTATTTCCTCTAAACAATGTGGGTTGACTTTTCCTTTTCATAGACAGGTATGTAGGTAGATAGAAGAAAATTGATAGGTAGATGCCAGATAGAAACTCAATAATAGACGGATGCAGGAGAGAGGAGAAAGAGAAAGAAAGAGAGAGAGAGAGAGAGAGAGAGAGAGAGAGAGAGAGAGAGAGAGAGAGAGAGAGAGTCCTGTGTGTGTGGCTGACCCCACAGTCTCTAAATCTGGGTTGGGTCATCCTGCAAGGAAACCTAATTTGTTGTGGATGAGGCTCTGAGACTATTTCTTCTCTCACCTCTCGCTCCTGTGGAGCCATTCGACTGCGGTCTGCTTTCTTCCTCTCACTTCACAGCAGCAGACAGAGGCGGCCGCTCCTCAGAGACCCTGACCTGCCGTGTCGTGGACGGATTTATCCTCTCTCCACTCCGCACCCAGCCGTGTCCCCCACGGCCCACTCCCTGAGTCAGCGGCCACGCAGCACGGCCCGGGGCTGAGCCACCACCCAACGTGCACCAAAGAAACGCCGGCAGAGGTCCTCACACTCAGCCCTGTGGGCTACAGGGGGCACAGAAGGACAAGCACCCAAGGCCCCTCCCCAGAGACCCCCCAGGAATTCTGCTCCTCTGGCCATGACTCATGTCCATCAGAGATTCCCTCTCATTGCCATGCACCTCAGAGAGCCCTAACTAGGACTGGCATCTTCTGACACATGGCTATAATCACCCAGCTTCAGGGAAGCAAGGAATACAGTGGTACCTCGAGATACGAGTGCCCTAACATATGAGATTTTTGAGATACGAGCCATCAAGCAAGCGATTTTTGCTTTGAAATACGAGCAACATTTGAGATAGGAGTAATCGAACAGATCGGCCGGCTGCACACGACCCACCAGTTTACCACGACTCGAGCGTCTCATAGTTTCCCACGCCTCAAGGTTACAGAACGAATTAAACTCGTATCTCGAGGTACCACTGTATTGTTTAAGATGGGGAGAAAAAATATTAGGGGGCATGGGGTACTTGAGAAGGGGAAGTCGGAGAAGTCCTGGATAAGACTTCTAGAGTTCCTTATCAGGGCACGAAAATAGCACCCTGGACCACTTCTGACTTGGTGAGAAAGCCTGAACCCTCAGAGCGGGTCCCGAGAGAGGGGACCATGTCCTTTCATTGTCTATAGAGGAGGGGTTTTCAATATCAAACAAACCTCATTGCTCATTTCTTGCTGTTCCTATTCAGGCTCCCCTTCGCTCACTCTGCTCAGGGCACAGCAGCCTCCCTTATGCTGCTCTGCTGTCCCAGGCACGTCATCTGCCTTTGTCACAGGTCACCACCCAGCTGGCCCCTCACCCTTCTGGGTCTTTACACAAATGTCGCCTTCCTGTGAAGTTTTCTTTATACCTCCCCTATCTTGAAAAATTCCCCCAGCCTCTTCTTATCTTTCTCTTTATCATGTATTGCCATCTAACTTATATTTTACTCATTTCACTTCCTCAGAACCAGAGGTTCACCAGTTTTGTGCCCCATGGAAATCCCAGAGCCCAGAGCAGACTCTGTGGATAGAACCCTTAAATGAACCCTATCTAATAAAGAGGGAATATGCTAATTGGCCATCATGCCCTCACAAGATGGTTGCACCCACAGCCACAAGATGCCAGTGCCCTCAGCCCCACCTCATCCAGTCCCAGTCCCCTCAGCCCTGCAGGGGAAGACAGTTGGAGGTAATTGAGCCAGCAGGGGAGGGGAGTTGGGGATGACAGGGGAGCAGTTAGGTATCAATCAGGCCGGCAGGGGAGCAGTTAGGGGGCTATCAGGCTGGCAAGCAGAGTAGTTAGGGGAAATCAGGCAGGCAAGTGGTTAAGAGCCAGCAGTTCCAGATTATGAGAGGGATGTCTGACTGCAGGTTTGTCTAAACATTCCCCGAGGAGTCCGAGGTTGGAGAGGATGCAGGCTGGGCTGAGGGATACCCCTCCCTCCCAATGCATGAATTTCATGCCCTGGGTCTTTAGTAATTTAATAACAGCTTGGCTGCTGATTGAACCTGTTTCGGGATTCGACCTATTCCTTCCCCCTTCAGATGACGCACTTCACATTTTTATATTCACCAGAGCAAAAGTCACCATCCCGATCACCTACTGCTGAAACAAAAGGAGATGCCTCTTTCATGAGAATCTGAGTTCGAGTAGACACACCACCTAAAGGCAAGGTTGTAGATAAGAGTGTGCTAGTCTGGGGAGGTGAGAGATTCTACAAACTAGTAAGGAGAGGATCTTAAAGTCACCTTCAGGATGGACTTTAGATGCCAGAGCTACCTGGTGCTGCCGGCTGCTCTTACAGCACTTGGTGTGATCACCCACAAGCATGAGAGTAGAGGATGGGGATTACCATGTGCTGGTCTGCACCTGGGCAGCCCTGGCACCTGAGACCTACCCTGCCTGGTTCTGGCTTCTTCTTTTGAAAACTGTGTAGGAGTGATTTTGATACCCAGACAGGAGTGCGATCCAGCAGTTCAGTGAAACAACATTCTCCTGCTCTTACTTCGCTGCATCCTCCCCAGCATCTCCTAAGCTTGGGAATCAGCAGGATTTCCCATGTGCAGTGTGCGCTCCTCTGTAGGTGTGCCGGTATATGAATCACAGCCTCGGTTGTTACAGAGAAACTGCCAAGGATAAATGTCAGACTTTTCAAAATTCTACTCTGAGTGGGCCCGAGGCCCAGGAAAGCAGGTTAACGCATTTATAACATTCCTTTGATGTGAAAAGACATTTCTGAACAGTAAGATGACCAAATAAATTTTGTAATAAAATTGATTTATAATTTGGGACTTGCCTATAATACTAGAGACTTAAAATTTTCAACACAAGGCTAATCACACATTATACCGGCAAAGCCCTGTTCTGACAGGTTTACTAGGCAATTTATGGGCTGTTTACCCGGGTTTTAATGAAATATGGGCAGCAGAGGAAGGTACCTGCTCAAGCTTGCCAGTGCATAGTAAGGGCCCTGGCAATCGGAGCTATAATTTAGGAATGACAAAGGCCAAAGACTGTGTGTGATGTCGATCACCTAAGCTAACGATGGAAATTTTAGGAACTGCACTCAATAAAGATTTCAAATTGTTGCCCCTTTTGGTTACCAGGTAGGTGTATTTTTCTTCTATGCTTTCGATCTCCTTTTTGGTCTTAATGGTGGCCTCCTATGAATCTGTTTTCTCATCCACATTTCTGAAGGGATTCTGAGGCCACCTATAAGATCTTTCCAGATATGTTATTTGCACAAAAGAGAAGAGGTTTTCTCCACATCCTCAAGTCTAAAGACATAATAAACACATCAGATACTGTCCTTGCTGCCCAGTTCTAGAGCTGGAGGCCCTCCTCCTGTGAACTGGTCAGGTGCAGAGTGACTGAAGGTTGGAACCAAAACTATGAGCTGATGTTACTCCCCCATCCCCCATAGTGGATGTTTACACCTCATCGTAATCACAGGACCCCACAAGACCCTTCTCAACTTAAGCTCCTCTCCCCTCCCCTTCCTCTGATTCCTGCATCTCTAATGTGCAAGTGTCCTTGGATATGTCTGTTCCCTTGTAACATTAGAAAGGTTGCTTTATGTGAACACTAGGGACCCAGTGCACGAATCTGTGCACCTTGAAAGGAACTGTGGCCTGCAAGGCTGTGGTAGGCACTGGGGTGGTTTATAGCCCATCCTGTGCACCCCCACCCATTTAAGCAGTATAAGAAATTGTCTCATTACTATTTTAATTTACATTTCTCTGGTCATTATGGAGAATAAGAAGCTGACATATGTACTAAGACATTTAGGTTTTCTTGTTTGTGAATTGCCAATTCGCATCTGTTGATTATTTTCTATTGTTTTATTTTAATCGCAGATTACCAGATACTTCTGTTTTGGTGCAGATAATAACCCGTTGGTTTGTTGTAGGTGTGGCCCCCAATCTCACAGTTGTTTTGTTACCTTCCATGTCCTTTACTGACAACAATCCTTAATTTTGTGTAGTCAAAATCCAACTCACTTTTTAAAATAAGATCTTATATATATTTTTTTACATTATACATTTGCATTATAGAAAGATGTCCACAACGTATTGTTAAAGGAAAAAGGAAAGTTACAAAACAACATGTGCACTATGATTTTGTTTAATGTAAAATGGTTCAGAAGATCAATAATAAATCTGCCCTTTTCATTTGCCTTGGTATAAAATTATCATATTTCTTTTACTGTTCAAATTATAATAACTCCAATCCTATTCTGCTCAGTTAAGCAGAAAATATGATTTTCCTTCTTGGGACTGTGCCCCAAGATTCCTCAATGACATTCCTCAATGTCTGTTTTATTGCTTTACAGAACCAACACTTAATTTTGTTCATTTTTTTCTTCGACTGTTTTCTCTGTTGAACTTATCACTGCTTTATCTTTATTTTCTTCTCTTTGTTAGCTTTGTTCAACCTACTTTTGACTTTTAGGGTATGTGCTTTAGGGTTTTATCTAAAAATAATATATTTAAACATTTAAATTTCTAATTGGTGTAGACTTTAAAATTCCAAGTTTAATTTTTCCCACATAAAAACCAATTTCTTCAGCATCATTGACTTAAAAGACCTTCCTTTCCCCATGGTTTTTGTCCAACTTAACAACATTTAAAAATAACTAGATTCTGAGTTCTCTAATATATCTCATGACCCTTTTTATTATTCTATTGCCAATTAATTCATTGAACAAATATTTATTGAGCACCTACTATAACTCAGACATTATTTTATGTGATGGGAAAATAATGACTACCACAGAGCTTACCTTAGAACATTAAAGGCCAGTATAAGAATTTTAGTCTTTCTAAAATAACCATTTCAGCTGACATATATATTGTATTACTATTTGCTAGACACTGTTCTAAGGGCTTTATACATGTTAAATTCTCAAGTCCTCTGCATAACCCTTTGAGAAACTACTATTATTCCTATCCTAAGATGAAGAAACCATGACACAGATGGCTAATGTAACTTGCCCAAGATCATATAGGTTTTGAGGGGTAAAACCGGATTTTCAAAAAGTATCTAAAATATCTCTTTTAAATGTTATTAGGTGCTCAAGTGAGATTTGAATAGACAATTGTGTATGTCAGTCTGGAGTGCAGAGGCAAGATCTGTCCAGGAGGTATTCATTTAAGCAATATTACGATGTAAACTTAAAAGACTGGAATAAATCGCCAAGAAAAAGAGAATCAGGGCAAATAAATGACTCAAACACTGATACTGGTATACTCCAACGTTTCTCCAGAGATGCTGAGAAAATGCACAACAACAACAACAAAGAAGGATTAAAGGGAGGAGCCAGGGAAGGAGGACTAGACCTGGGAGGACAGGACTGTATGGGAGCCAAGTGAATAGAGGCTTGGAGAAGGATGTAATCCACTTCATCAATTACCAATGAGAGGTCAGGACAGAAAAGACTTGCAAACACACTACTGGAGGCCATTCATCACCATGAAGGAATGGGGAGAGACTGTGGGAGCCAGAGACAACTATGGGAGAGTAATTGGCGACAATCAAAACAGACACTCTATCTAGGAGCTTTGCTCTTAAAAGTGATGTCAAAGTGGGATGGGAGCCAAAGTGGATGTGCCATCAATAAATAGAGGATTGTCCTTAAGATCTGAGAATCTATGAAATGTTTGAGTGCTGAGGGGGAATATTCCAGAATAAATAAAAAATGAAGAATTCTCATCTGTTTGAATAGGTGAGAAAGATTAGAATCTGGTTCTGAAATGATAAGAAGCATAAAAATTTCACCTGAAATAACAGGAGAAAAGGCAATGGACACTAACACAGGTGATGCTTAGAGCCACTGTTTGTTTTTGTAAACCGACCAAGATTTCTACAAGATCTTATTAGGTATAATAATGGGCTATTGCTTTTTATTTTGTATTTCTTGTTCATTTAGGGAAATACTCATAAATCCACAAAGAAGAAAAGCTTTGTGTCTTATCTTCTGTTCCACTTAATATACTTCTGTAGTCATCATTAGTTCCTGCTCACCAATATTTCCACATCTTCCCTTTTCTGGGTCCATATTAAGATTTGACTTCCTAGCCTGGCCAGTGTTGCTCAGTGGTTGAACATCAACCCCTGAACCAGGAGGTCATGGTTTCAATTCCTGGTCAGGGCACATGCCAGGGTTGCAGGCTGGTTCCCAATTGGGGGTGTGCAGGAGGCAGCCAATCAATGATTCTCTCTCATCATTGATGTTTCTTTTACTTTCTTCCTCTTTCCTCCTCTCTGAAATACACACACACACACACACACACACACACACACACACACATACATATATGTATATATATATATATACATACATACATACATACATACATACATACTGTGTGTGTGTGTGTGTGTGTGTGTGTGTGAAGAGAAAGAGAGAGAGAGAGAGAGAGAGAGAGGTAGAGGAAGAGAGAATTTGACTTTCTAGTTTTCCGGTTCTTGGGTAGACTATGTGACTATTTCATAGATAGATAAGATAGATAGATAGATAGATAGATAGATAGATAGATAGATAGACAGATAGAAATATATAGATTTGACTTTCTAGCTTCCCTGTTCTTGGGTAGACTATGTGACTATTTCATAGATAGATAGATAGATAGATAGATAGATAGATAGATAGATAGATATAAATATATAGATTTGACTTTCTAGCTTCCCTGTTCTTGGATAGACTATGTGATATTCAGGTCAATGGAGTTTTGTGTCAAGTGACATGTACACTTTTGAAACCAGTAGATGCCAGGCCCTCCCAGCTTGCCATTTTCCCTCAGAAACAATAATTAGCAATGCTGAGGATGGCGGCTACTCCGCTAGTCCACCTCTCTGAGTGATAGTGAGTCCAGTCTCTCTGCCAAACCAGGAAGAACATTTAGCATGAGCCAGGAAATACACTCTTGGGGTTGAGTAACTAGAACATTTAGTTTTTTGTAAACTGCAGCATAAGCTGGCTCATCCTGACTGATACATCTCTTACCTGTTTTTCTTATCTGGTTGCATTGGTCATGATTTCCAATACCATGATTAAGAATAATGATGGGAGTGGGGATCCTCACATTATTAAATGGCATTAAGTAATGTTTGGACTAAATTTTTTATCAAGTAATTTTCCATTTATTTCTAGTTTAATGCACAAATACAGTATCAAATGCATTTTCTACTTCTATTCAGATGACACATAGTTTTTCTCCTCTAATTTATTGGTGTAGTGAATCTTTGTTCTTAAATGATACTTTAATTCCATGGTGTAAGCCCTACTTACTCTTAAAATGTTACGTGGTAGGATTTTAATATCTGCATTTTAGCACTTCTATTTTAAATATAAAGGGCCTAAATTTCCTTTCTTATATCTTCTTCATGTTTGGAAGAATGATTTTACTAGCTTCATAAAATGAATTAGACATATGTCTCTGAAATTAGACATATGTTTCCTGGAAAAAAATTAGTTTGATAGGAATTATAGGTTTTTTTAAATATATTTTTTATTGATTTTTTTACAGAGAGGAAGGGAGAGAGAGATAGAAAGTCAGAAACATCAATGAGAGAGAGACATCGATCAGCCGCCTCCTGCACACCCCACAGTGGAGATGTGCCTGCAAACAAGTACATGCCCCCAACCGGAATCGAACTTGGGACCTTTCAGTCCGCAAGCCAACGCTCTATCCACTGAGCCAAACCGGTCTCTGTGGAATTATAGGTTTTATGATGATTTTATAGAACTTAGAAAAAATATCTTATTTGTTTTAATTTATTATTTTAAAATAATTATTTTAACTTTTGGTTTGATTAATGTTCTCTATTATTTTTACTCAATTTCATTGAACTCTTCATTTATCTTTATTATTGTGGATCATGTGAGTTAAGAATTAACAATGCCTGGGCCAATAAAATTACATATATTTTAATTTTCTTCCTTATTTCTTATTTGCTCTTAACTCTTATACATTGTTAATTATTTTGTTAATTGAACAACTGGTTCAATTGACTTCAGTTTTTATTAGAGTAAATGTCCTTAGTGCTATATATATTTTTCACTGAATATTGCTTTAGCTATAGTTCATAAATTTTATGTAATAATTTCCTACATCAGTTCTAATTATTACATAATTTTAGTATTTATGGTTTTATCCACAAGGTTTTTAATAGTATGCTTTTAGTTTCCAAATAGGTTATAGGCTTCAGCTTTCCTTTTTTCATTGATTTCTAATTTTATTGAATTATTCTGTGTGATGTTGATTCTTTTATTTATGAATATTCTTTATCACAAAGTATTTGTTCAGTTTTATGAATGTTTTCATAATTTTCTATGTATATATTACATATCAATTTCTGTAAAAATATATTATCCAGAGGATATTAATTATGTTATTCAAATTTTCTATTTTGATTCTGTTTGATCAATATGCTTCTGAAAAACATGTGCTAAAACACTACTGGTCTTCTTACATGCAGTGTGGCTGCTGGAACTGACCCCTTGGCCCACTTCTGATGGTCAATGCTCCCAAACTGAATTTCAGCCCCACTTGAACTTGACTCCATGAACTCTGGCCAAAGCTGAGCTGAATCTGTGGTTTGGGGCCACACAATGATTTAGGCATAGACAAGCCACCAAGTTAAAAGCAGAAACTGAAGAGATTCCCCAACCTCTTTCCCTTGCATATTACCCTTTAGTCTTTCTTCTGTCTCCCAGGTTATATGGTCATTTATCTGGTCAGGTATGGCTCCTGGCCCTCTATGTGAAAGCAGGTGATGTGAGAGCAGTTTATTGTAGACCCTGAAACCAGATTTCCTGGGGTTGGAATCATGGCTACACCCCTTACCTGATGAAGGACACAGAGCAAAGCATTCTACCTTGTTGTGCTTCTGATCCATCATCCATGAGATGGGGATTAGAATGGTAACACCTGGAACACAGGAACAAACAAAATCAATGGCAATGCCTCAGAGTTGTTACAAGGAGTTAACAACTGCAAAGCCTCAGTAAAGTATCTGGCATACAACCTACAGCATACAAGCAAGCCCTGTGTAAGTGCCAGCTACTTTATGACTATTATTATCACGATGATGATCATTATCATCATTATTATTATTTGTAACTGCATAATGCCGCGCCCCTCAATTAAAGAGAGTGAGTCACTCTTAAGTATTACATAACAGGATTTTAATACAGCACTTGTTTGCCTGATCCTGTGGTTTTAACACGGATCAAACCACAAAGACATCATGAGAGCCATGATCACCTCAGCTCGGAATACTGTCAGTCCCCAATCCTCCTCTCTCATGCTTGGTTTTCCCTTCCCCTCCACCCCCACCTTAGTTTTTGCCCTTTGAGCTTCATCTCTCACGCCCAGCATCCAAGAAGCCATAGAACTGATGACAGAGTTTTCCTGGGTCATTTTGGGGGGTCAGTTCTTGGTCTCTCACCTGCCTCTCCACCTTATTGTACTTTCTCTACATTATCACATCCTGGACTTTTATACTTAGGAATCAACTAATAATCAATACAGTACAAGAGCATCTACTATGCAGTAAGACTATAGAGCTACAACCAGGATTCACAATGTAACCCTAAGACACAGGAAGTATCTAATACTGTATTTCAAAAAGACTAAGAATGAGAGTATAACTTCTCTTCAATTAAAATGCCCTCTCTCCATGTCTGTTTCCCTACCAGCTCAAGGAACTTTTCCACATAAGGTACCCCCATTCCATGCCAGCAATAGTGAGTAACATAAGTAGGATTAGGATACTGACTTGCTATCTAGAAGGAGGTGGGACCAGTTAGTTTGCAAATCATAAGGCTCACTGAACTCTATTTATAGAATACAAGACATATGTATGACCTGGCCATTTGTGAGGGTTCCACACCATCACCCAGCTGGATGCAGAAGAAACAGCCATCATTCAGAACATTACCTGAAACAAAATGTGGGATATGTTTAGCAGAAGGCCTGGAACCCATAAAGACATCCAGGATTTAAACATGAGACAATTCTGATGTGCTAAAGGTGGAATGATATGCTTACCCACGGTCCTGCTGGCAGAGATGAAATGCTGGGAAATGAAAGAAGGAAACTTCAATATTTTGCTCATGACATAAAGCATGGTGACTAATAATACTGCTTTGCATACTTGAAAATAGCTAGGAGAATAAATCTTAAAAGTTCTCATCACAAGAAAAATACTTGTAACTGAGTATGGTGACAGTTACCTGGATTTATTGTGGTGGTCATTTTGAATTATAAACAAATCTTAAATTATTACATTCTATACCTGGAAGGAATATAATCTTGTGTCAGTTACATCTCAATTACAAAGGATCCTCGAGGTACTACTGGGAACAAAAGGAGGTAGAAAAATGCACTGAAAACAAATATATTAATGACAAACTAGAGGTCCGATGCATGAAAATTCATGCATGGGAAGGGCGTGTATGTCCCTTAGCCCAGCCTGCACACCTCCAATCTGGAACCCCTTGAGGGATATCTGACTGCCTGTTTAGACCCGATCCCACTGGGGTCAGACAGCCCTCTCAAAATCCAGGCTAATGACTCCCAACTGCTCACCTGCCTGCCTACCTGCCTGATTGCCCCCAACTGCTTCTGTCTGCCAGCCTAATCACTCCCTAACTACTCTCCCTAACTACTCCCAGCCTGATCGACACCTAACTGCCCTTCCCTGCTGGCCTGATCACCCCTAACTGCCCTCTCTTGCCAGCCCAATTGCCCCTAACTGCCTTCCCCGGCCAGCCTGGCTGCCCCTAACTGCCCTCCCCTGCAGGCCTGGTCACTCCCAACTGCCCTCCCCTGCAGCCCTGGTCCCCCCCCCAACTGCCCCTTCCTGGTGGCCTGGTTGCCCCTAACTTCCCTCACCTAGAGGCCTGATCGCCTCCAACTGCCCTCCCTTTCAGGCCAGGTCCCTCCCAAATGCCCTCCCCTGTTGGCCTGATCGCCCACAACTGCCCTCCCCTACCAGCCTTCATGTGGCGGCCATCTTTGACCACATAGGGGCGACCATCTTATGTGTTGGAGTGATGGTCAATTTGCATATTACCTTTTTATTAGATAGGATAGTGGTTAACTGTATTGAGTGCTTACCATGTGCTGGATGTTAGTCTCAGCCTGTATACATATAATTTATGTAATCATCACAACAAACCCATGAGAAAGGTGCAATCATTTTTGCCATCTACATTAATAAAAGAGAAGATGCAAATTGACCGTACCTTCGCACCACCCACCAGCCAATCAGGAGTGAGTATGCAATTAACCTCATCACCTTCCTGGAGACTGACAGCAGGGAGGAGGCAGCTCCCAGCATGACCTTCTTGGCCTTTGCCATGGCGAACAGGGAGCAGGCAAGCACAGCTGCAGGAAGCACCCAGTATGGCCTGCTTGGCAGTCCCGAGGTGTGGAGCAGGCAGGCCCCAGAGAGAGCAGAGAACCATGGGTAGCAGGCCTAACCTGTCAGTAGGACTTCTCGTGAGGGCTCCTAGATTGGAGAGGGTACAGGTCAGGCTGAGGGACACACAACCCCCCGTGCTTGAATTTTATGCACTGGGCCTCTATTTTTACAGATTAAAAACCTGAAGCACAGATAAGTTAAATATTTTGCTGAAGGTTACTCGTCTAGGAATGGAAATTTTTAATCTGGACTATCCAGTTAGTTCCAGAGTTTACAGTCTTAATCATTACACAGGGATATAATGGCTTTAGGTTTGCTAAATTACCTTTTCTTCTGATCACAACAATATTTCAAAAGTAGGTATTATTTTTAAATTATTACCTTATAGAGAATGACTTTTTCATGCAAGTCAGGAGATTAAAAAATCAAGATTTTTTGGCTCCTATATTGATTTGGCCACAAAAGTACAAAGTCGAGCTGTTGATGTCTAATAAATGCAGTCATGCTGAAATATTTTTTGTTAGTCTGAGTGGAGCAACAGTAATTAGTTACATTCGCTCACTGATTTACAAAACCACCTATAATTTACTGTGGAAGTGTCTAGGTGGTTAGGTCTATATGGGGAAATTTGGAAATTGACAAAACAGATTTGCCTGTTATATAATCTCCATTAAGATTTTAAATAAGTACACATAATGTGAGCAATTTGAAAATCATTTGCATATATATAGCCCGGCTATGTCCTGTGAGTTTCCAGATAGGCAATCATAGTTACCTCAATAAGTATACTATAAATATCTCAATATCCAAATGAAGCCTTCCTGAGAGCATCTTCTATGAATAAAAAAATAAAAGAGTTACTGAGGAAACATTAAAAACTGGTAATTATCTCTCGCTTTCCCAGAGAAATTCTCTATAGAATTCATTCCCCGTACTGCTGGCAGTAGCTGAAGCAATAGTCCTCAACCTGTAGCTTACGCCTTCAAAGCAGCTAATTGTGTCTTTAGAACACAGATTCCTGGACACCGTTCACTCATTAACCCTGAGCGGGGATCCAGAGTCTGCATTTTAAACAAGTTCCTCTGAGAATTCTGATGCAGATGCAGGGGGCGCCTGGACAGAGGTTGTTTCCCTGGCTTCGCTCACTCTTCAAACCAGCCGCTGCCCGAGGTGCAGTTGGTGACTGAACAGGTGATGTTTTCTTTCTAACCATTGCTGAAGGTTTTGAAAATCAACATAAGGATTAGTTAAGAAGAACTGAACTTGGAATATAGCACAAAGTATTTTCCATTTATTCAATAGTTCATATAAGCAAACAAGCACAGAACCAATTTTTAGGAAGTGTTGCTAATATCTAGCCACTCCTTATTTGAGGACTAAGGAAACATATCCAGGTAAAGTAAAGGGTAATGGTTTTGTCTTATTACTGCATAATTCATCTCCTTTTAAAGTCTTGCTTTAATGAATCTGCTGGTTTTCATCATTTCCACAGGTGTTGCTTGGTAATTTAAAAATAACTTTAGACTGTCATGTTCATTCATTAATGTCTTCACCAATTATCTATTTATATATAAAAGCCTAAGCAGTCATCACAATCAAATGAATGACCCAATAGGCTTTATGGGGCGGTTTGGCCAGCAGGGGGCAACCAGGCTGGCAGGGGATTTGTGAGGGGCAACCAAATGACTGAGCAGCAGGCTGCATGGGGCAACCAGGTCTGCAGGGAGGTTAGTGAGGGGTGACCAGGCTGGCGGGGATGAGAGGGGTCAGTGATGGGCAACCAGGCTGGCAAGGGGAGCAGTGAGGGATGACCAGGCTAACAGGGAGGATGGGCAGTTGTGGCGACCAGGCCAGCGAGGGAGCAGTTCAGAGATCCCCCAAGGGGTTCTGGATTTGAGAGGGTGCAGGCTGGGCTGAGTGAACCCCCACACCATGCACACATTTTGTGCACCGGGCCTCTAGTGCATCTGTAACTCTTTTTTTCCATGTTTTTCTTAGCTACTGCACAGATCTGTATAGAATTGAAAATGTTCTCCAACTTGGTTAGACATGGCCAGTTGTGACATCATGGGGACAAATATAATTTTTATTATGACCAAGTGTAGATGACAGAGAGAGCCCTGTTTTGTCATAGGAAAAGTGGGTTGCCAAGCTGAGTGATATCTGAGAAAGTTCCCATGGATGGGCAGGAGGTTTTACTGCTTTAAGTGTGTGTTGCATAATCCAGCATCCCAAATGGATGCTATTTAAACATCCCATTCCCTCCTCTGTGGTTTTCATGAGCTTAATGTTACTATGTTGGTTCTATTGTGACAGAGATAGCTGTGAATAAAAATCTACTTGAAGTTGCAGATTGGTGTTGAAAAGACCTTTTAAGTATTTTGGAAAAGTTTGGATGGGGGTATATAGATTAGACTTTTCGGATGGGGGTATAACATCATATAGGCTAGATCTTACATGCCAAGACCTGCAGAGAGACAGTTGAAAATGTTTCTCAATCACTTCTTCCGTGATAATTTTAATTCTTAGGAAAATGAACATGGTGTCAAGTTATTTACAGATAGAAACCCTTTTGATCCTCACAACAGCCTTATTTAGTATGTTCCATTATTATAGGGTTCATTTTCTAGACAATTAAAATGATACTGCAAATGGTTAAACAAGTTCTAGTCATCACAGGATAAAGAAGGCAATGTTAGCCTTTTAATGAGCTAGTTATTCATGATAGGAAGGAGCAAAAGAGAGGCCAGACATTGTAAGCGTGGTCATTTGGGAAGCTTCACCAGGAAGCTGCAATTTCACACTCTCCAGCCCCTTCTCTGCAGGTCCTGGGGGTAAGGGGAGATGGATGCATGCCCAGGAAAGTCTGGGTGATGTAGGGAAGTTGCCTGTTAGTCTAACCTGGAAACAAAAAATAACTGGCTAGCCAAAGCCAGTTTGGCTCAGTGGATAGAGCATCAGTCTGCGGACTAAAAGTTCCCAGGTTCGATTCCGGTCAAGGGCACGTACTTAGTTGTAGGCACATCCCCAGTAGAAGGTGTGCAGGAGGCAGCTGATCAATGTTTCTCTCTCATCAGTGTTTCTAACTCTCTATTCCTCTCCCTTCCTGTGAAAAATCAATAAAATATATTATTTAAAACATTGGCTAGGGGGTACAGAGCCACCGCAAGCATGCTGAAATCCTAAAGGCTTACTTGGGTATGGTCCTAGTTTTAATCCCAAGACAAAGGAATTCTCTCTCTCTAGTTCCTCTCTTGTTCTGGTTTTGCTCCTGCTTCCTTGCATTTGCCCTCGTTCCTGGAAGCAGCATGGCCCACAGCCATCCGGACTCCACATGCACTGGACTGATGGACGACAGCTGGAAACACAAGCTAAGCTAGGCTCCCGCAAATACGGAATGGAAATGGGGCAAGGTCTTTATGCCTAGCTCAGTGGTTCTCAACCTTCCTAATGCCTTGACCCTTTAAGACAGCTCCTCATGTGGTGGTGACCCCCAACCATAACATGATTTCTGTTGCTACTTCATCACTGTAATTTTGCTACTGTTATGAACTGTAATGTAAATATCTGATAGGCAGGATGTATTTTCATTGTTACAAATTGAACATAATTAAAGCATAGTGATTAATCACAAAAACAATATGTAATTGTATATTGTGAAATATTTATTTCTAATTACAAATAAATGAAGTTTTGTCTTGAATCGTGGTGTAGCATGGGTAACAGTCTTCATCTGACAACAGTAAACTACATTGCTACATTTTGCTACACCAAGGAGCAGTATGTTGGTTCCTCAGACCATGGGAAATAGGTGTTTTCCAATAGTCTTAGGCGACCCCTGTGAAAGGGTCGTTCGACCACCAAAGGAGTCGTGACCCACAGGTTGAGAACCACTGGCCTAGCTCTTCTCAGGACTCAGCTGGACTTCTTCCATGGCGGGAGGGGGTTAGGGGACTATGGAAACTCAGGGATTGAATCCCTTGCAAATGCCATTCGTTCTTCTGTGTGAGTCTCAGAAAATTAATTTTCTCATGACATTGCAAAAAGCCCAATTCCAGCAGCAACGGGTGGGGACATGGAGAGCTCCCCACCAATAACAGAAGGATTTCAGAGGTTAAAGATCTCCCAGTCCAGTCTGAGGCTGTGACAGTTATGTTATTGGTCTGGACTTTAACTGATACACTCATGAAGAGTTTCCTGAATTGGGAGCTCACCAGAAACAGCCCAAGTGGTATACACAGAAGGGAAACAGGTAGCAAAAGAAAATAATAAAAAAATAGAGAAAGGGTATAAGGAAGGTACCAATAAATTATAGCCCCCAATAAGATACATAGAAATCCCATCCCCAGTACGTGAACACGACCTTATTTGGAAATGCAAAAGTATCTTTTCAGATGGAATGAAGTTGAGATCATACTCAATTATATGCCCATTTCTAGCAGCAAAGACAGAAAATGTAGTTTCTAGATGAATGGCCAGGGACCTCGCTAAACTCATAGTTCCTGCCCTAGACAAGTGCCTCAACTGGCTGAAATGTCATCCCGTATACCAAGAAGTTGCAGGTTCGATCCCCAGTCAGGGCACGTAGGGGAGGCAACCCACTGATGTTTCTCTCTCACATAGATGTTTCTCTCTCTCTCTCTCTCTTCTCTCTCTCTTTCTCTTTCTCTCTTTTTCTTTCTCTCTAAAAATCAACAGAAACATATCCTTGGAGAAGGATTTAAAAAAAAACAATAAAATGCACATAAACTTGGGTTCTTCTATAAAAGGAGAAATAAGAAGATGGATACTGAAGGACATTTAGCAATCTCTAATTAGCAATCACCAATCTCTAATTAGCTTCTTTCAGTGCTAATTAGCTTCTTTCAGGGCTATTCTCTTCCCAGGTAGTAAGAGTTGAGAAAATAGGCAAACATTTACTAAATATTTACCAGATAAGGCCACAAGTCTCATTTTCAGGGCTTACTGGTACATCATGCAGGAAGATCCTATACTAACAATTTGTTCATTCCAAATATTTACAAACGTTGAAGTTTCTTGCTAATTGAACTGAAATTTGCATGAGCACAAACTCATGATCATCCGGGGAAAAATAAGGCCTCGATGCCTCAGAGTAATAGCTCTGCCCACACACCCCTCTTCTTCCTGGAGACTTGCCTTCATTAGCTTTCGCTAAGGAAGAAATCATCCCCATGCTTACTAGTTTAGGATTATTTTTCAGGATTTTTGCTGGGAGGGCCTCCGTGCTGTGCTGGCACGGCTGGCGCTGGGCAGTGTAGGGTGGCTTCATTCATTCACCCAGTGGTTGGGAGGCTGGTGGGTATGGCAGAGGCCCCGGCTGGGACAGCTGGTGTCTGGTCCCCAGGGTCTCTCCTCCTCCAGATGTTAGCCACGCACTCCATGGTGGCCGAGGGTTCCAAAGAGAAGCAACATCAAGTAGCTTTGACACCTCGGCCTCTGCCATTTTGCTAATTTCTCACTGACTAAAGTGAGTCACGTTATTATTTTTGCAACCTACCACTGTTTTTTTTTTTCAATATATTTTATTGATTTTTTTACAGAGAGAAAGGGAGAGAGAAAGAAAGTCAGAAACATAGATGAGAGAGAGACATCCATCAGCCGCCTCCTGCACACCCCACTGTGGAGATGTGCCCGCAAGCAAGGTACATGCCCCCAGCCAGAATCGAACCTGGGACCCTTCAGTCCGCAAGCCGACGCTCTATCCACTGAGGCAAACCAGTCTCGGCCTACCACTGTTTATTCTCTAGCCAAAACCACTTTAAATTTTCCCCAAAAGAAAATTATATAAATCCACATCCCTGGGCCCTGCAAAGTCTCCAATCCATGATGGCATTAGGCTCGAAGCCCAGGATCTGGAGATCTGCTTCAAGAGCGGATGCAGATGAGGCTGCCTGGGGGGAGGGGGAGTTGGGGGGTGATCAATGACCAAGACGAGGTGTTCTGGATCCAAAGACTTGATGAACTCAAAAGAGAAGTTATCAGCATCCCGCCAATGAACGTGCATTAGTGAGAGCAGAACTATGCACACTATGGACACTCACATTCAACAAGAAACCATTAGGAGGCCAATAGCCACTCTGAAGTCCACCCAGCGTACATTGCAGGGAGCAGTACACAGTGCTTTCTTGGGGTTCAGTTCTTCTCCCTGGCAGTGGTCACTCTCTGTTCCTCCTTCTGAACTATCTTCTCCTTCTGAAACAGTCCTTTTCATTAAAAATGCCCTCCAGGTTCGATTGCGGTCAAGGGCATATACCTTGGTGGCGGGCATCTCCCCAGTAGGGGGCGTGCAGGAGGTGGCTGATCAATGTCTCTCTCTCATTGATGTTTCTAACTCTCTCTCTCCCTTCCTCTCTGTAAAAAAATCAATAAAACATATTTGCTGAGACCGGTTTGGCTCGGCTTGTGGACTGAAAGGTCCCAGGTTCGATTCTGGTTGGGGGCATGTACCTTGCTTGCTGGCACATCTCCACTGTGGGGCCTGCAGGAGGTGGCTGATTGATCTCTCTCTCTCATCGATGTTTCTGACTTTCTATCTCTCTCCCTTCCTCTCTGTAAAAAATCGATAAAAAATATATATATATTTAAAAAAAAGAAAGAAAGAAATGTCCCATATTCACAGATGATCCCATTTCTCAGGCTTCTTCCTGAGAAAGTACAAATCCCATAGGCCTTTTTGCATCTTCAACTCCCTGTCTTTTTTAGCCCAAGCTGGCTGTACTTTTCCTAGCATAGTTTTCTTTAGAGTTCTGTGCACATCCTATGAGAATTACTTGAATTCACGCCATCCCCTAAAAACCGCATCCATCCACAATTCTTCCGGAGAGGCTGTGCTACATTGGGCCGCCTGTGAAAGTATTGGGTGGTTAAACAATCCTAAGTCTGACCGGGGCAAATGTGCTTCCGGTTCTGATTTTTATTGTTCCTGGATCATTGTGTCCCCACTAGTGGCAATAGTGTAACACGTGGGCTTTATTACTATGGCAACTTCTTTAAGAAATGTGTATGAGGTTTAAGGTGTCGAGAATGGGGATGGCAGTAAGTACAGAATCTGGTACAGTTTATTAGCCTTTATTTTGGTTTGTATTTGATTTGTATCTATAGCAAGATGGGCCCCTTTAACTGAAGTTTCAAATTGCTTCACCCAAAACTCTGTAGCCTTTGATATTTTCACTTATTATGTGTCTAATATTTTCGAAATCGTGAAAATTTAATTGCTATACTAAAGATGAAAAGAATCCAAATCTTTATCTGGCTTTCTTTGATTTCTCAAAATGAATGATTAATTCCAAATTAATGTTCCCTCAGAGTCTCCAGATAATTTCAAATTAGTCAAATTGGTGCAGAAAAATAAGGGTTTCTAAAAGCCATGTAAACAAGAATTAACGGTTCCTCCAACTATAATCAAGTTCAGCCTTTAGAAGTGATGAAAATCAATGATATTATTATAAGGCATATGAACAATGGAAAAAAAATGGTCTTCCGGATTTGGAAGAGGGTAACAAAAGTTGCACAGATGCTCAATAAGGATGCTTCCTCGGGCCAACTAACTAATGGTGCTTAATTATGTGTTTTTTGTCTTGTGAACTGAGAAAAAGAATTAATAGCAACTGGCACCTCCATTTCTACCTTAAGATCTGTAGTTATCACAATTAGCTCCTCTGATTTACTGAAGAGTTGATAAAATGTTCATTTTATGAACAGGAAATACATTTTGAGCAAAGAGTTTTGATATACCTTGGTTATCAAAACTGGAGGAAATTAATAAACCACATTATAAGTTGTCTCAAAGTATAATGGAATAGGGAACTTGACATTCAGCTATTCCAGAGTATCTGAATCAGATTTGTCCAGCCATCATAAAGAATGATAAAAATGGACAAAATATGTGACAACTGCTTTTGGGCATGAGTGCACCTGCAGCAAACAATGAGACCCCTAAGAGAAGAGAAACAAACATAGTAGACAATTCAATCCCACAGCTTTCTGCCTGCAGGCTCTCACTGACCACGCTGAGAGAGAATGCATGCAGAGCACAGGCATGGCACCGAGTCCACACAGGAACTACTGAAATTCAGGGGTGCTCAGATAGTTGGAATTTGCAGTAAAGAATCAGAGATGAGGAAGCTTTATAAAGAAAGAGCTTTCAAAATCTGCATCGGGATCTACTCCAGACTATACTGAATACTAAGTTGGCCACACGTAGGGTGAAGAATAGAAACGTTATAAGAGCTCACGTTGGACTGACAGCTGTTTGAGATTTAACAGCCAGCCAGGAGAAGCTGTGTTGCCACCTAGAGTAGAGACCTGAGAAGTGTTATTGCTAAGTAGTAAGGTAATCTAGCCTCATAACAAAAGCTTCATGAGACAAGACCTCAAACACAAGCATGTAACATATCAAGCAAATCTCTAGGTAACTTGATTGTCTCCCAGAGAAAACACCAAAGCTTCTTAAGAAAGACAACAAACACTAGCAACATAAGAATCATAATTCTCAACCTTCATTAAAATGAATAGACTGAGAAGGTGGAAAAAAAAAACTCTAACCAGTCAACAGGAAAGAACACTAAAAATGACTTATATGTCAAAATTATCAGACAGGAACTTAAAAAGAGCTATTATAAATGTGATCAATATTTTTTAAAGAAAAAATATACACATAAAAGAATATTCAAAGAAGCACCAAAATATGTTTTGGAAATGAAAAATAAATATCTAAAATGAAAAATTCACTCGATGGTCTTCATGGAGATAAGACTTTGCAGAAGAAAAGATTAGTAAAATTAAAAATATAGCGATATAAATTACCTGAACTGAAGAATAGAGAGAAAAACAGACCAAAAATGAACAGAACTTCAGTGATTTGAGCAGTATCAGGCTGTCTGACTTATGTGAAAGGAAGAGAAAAATATTCAAAGAAATACAGCTGCAAATGTTATAATTTTATTAAAAACAATAAACTCACAGATCCAAAAAAATATAGACAGAAAGAAAACCACGCCAAACAAAATGTCATAATGAAATTGCTAAAAACCAATAATGAAGAGAAAATTCTTAAAAGCAACCAGAATAAAACTTTTTATAATAAAATTATCAATTCATTAACAGACATAAGAGTCCTAAGTTTTTATGTCCACAATTACAGTTTTAGATACAGGAAGGAAAAAACTGAGAGAATAGAAAGAAGTAGACAGATTCAAAATTATGGTTGGAAATTTCAATATTCTTCTCCCAGCAAGTATTAGAACAAGTAAACATAAATTAGTAAGAATAACATCTTTGATAAAAGCATTAAACTAATTAGCCTAATTTATATTTATAGAACATTTGATCCAACAACAGCATAATGCACTTTTTTTTTTAAATCATCACCTGAAGATATTTTTTCCATTGATTTTTTTAGAGAGAGTGAAGGGGATGGGAGGAGGTGGGGAAGAGAGAGTGAAACATGGATGTGAGAGAGACACATCTATTGGTTGCCTCTCATTTGTACTGTGACTGGGGCTGGGGACTGAATTTGCAACCGAGATAAGTACCGTTGACTAGGAATTAAAACCCTGTCCCTTTGGTCTGCAGGCCAATGCTTTAACCACTGAACAAACTAGTTAGGAGTCATGTACATTCTTTATTTAAAAAAAATATTTTTATTGATTTTAGAGAGGAAGGGGGAGGGAGAGATAGAAACATCAATGATGAGAGAGAACCACTGATTGGCTGCCTCCTGCATGCTCCCTACTGGGGACTGAGCCTGCAACCCCAGCATGTGCCCTTGACCAGAATCAAACCCAGGACCCTTGAGTTCACAGGTCAATGCTCTATCCACTGAGCCAAACTGGCTAGGGCCATAATGCAGATTCTTTGCACATGTTCATAAAAGATACAAGTTAGATCATATGCTGGGCATAAAATAGGTCTCAAATTTGAAAGTACTGAAGACATATAAAGTAATCCACTGATGATAAAGTAATTAAATTAAGAATCAATTACAAAGATATATGGAAAATCTAACACACTTGTAATGAAGACATGGGTCAAAGAAAACTTAGAAAATATATTTAAGTGACTAAAAATGAAACAAAATGGGGATGCAGCCAAAGCAGAATTTAGAAGAAAATTTATAGCTCTAAATTAGAAGGTCTAATGAACAAAGTTTCCATTGTAAGAATAAAATGGAAGCCTGGCTGTTGTTGCTCAGTGGTTGAGTATCTACCTACAAACTATGAGGTCACAGTTTAATTCCAAGTCAGGGCACATGCCTGGGTGGAGGGCTAGGTTCCAGGTGGGGATATTATATGTAATATCTCTCTGTTCCTCTCCCTTCCTCTCTGAAATAAATAAAAATATATTAAAAAAATAGAAAGGAATAGCCTCGACATGATGACGGGCACCTACCAATATCAATATAACAATACCTAACTTATATTTAATGGTGGGAGACTAAATGCTTTTCCTCTAAGATTGGAAATAAAGCACAGAAAAAGAAATGAAACACAGAAATTAGAATTAAAACTGTCTTTAATGGCAGGCAACATGACCACATGCAGAGAAAATCCTAAAGAATCTACCAAAAATGTTACCACAATTAAGTAAATTTAGCAAGTTTGCAGGAAAAAATCAATATGTAAAAGCCTATTGCCTTTCTATATACATATTTTCTACATATAAACAATTAGACTTTTTCTTTCTTTTCCTGTTGATCTTGTTTTGCTTTGTTTCACTGCCAATTGTCGAATATTAATTTATTATTCAGCCTCCTTGTATACTTACTATTTAAAAGAAAATCTCCCATTAATCATAGCTCAGGAAGAGCCTCAAATTACCCAGAGCAGATTGTAAAAATGGTGACAAACTCTTCCCATACTATAGAATACTCCCTTGAAATATGACTTTGAAGCTCTTCTCATTAAGTGCTGGAATCTATTTTCTCTCCCTTGAATTTGGGTGTAGCCATGAAACTTACTTCAGCAGACCCGTTTAACAGATTAGTAAATGTGTCAGAAACAAAGGCTTCAAAAGCGCATGTACATGAGAGTTTACTTTCTCTTCATGCTCTTTGAAACTGTGTGACCATTATATGGAGAATCCAGATCTGGTCTATTGATGGAAGAGCACATTGGCCTAAGAGGTCATCCCAGCTGGGGTCTTCCTGTACCATCCAGCCACAACCTAGCTGCCAGTGGACTTGTCTCAGACCAACTTGTCTCAGACCAAAAGGAATATCCACTCAACCCAGATAGTGAAAATAATGCTTGTGTTATCTACTGAATTTTGGAGTGGTTTATTACACAGTACTAGCTAACTGATACATATTATTACTATTCTCATTTCAGTGGTGAAAGCAAATAAGGTGCCCACAATTCACTTCAACTTCCAGTATACACAGCAGGTTTTGGAAGGGAGACCGTAATGAATAGTAATGATGGATGTATCCGCTTAGGTTTTAAAAGATGCTTCATCTTTGTTCTTTAGGAATATATGTAGATATATTTAGAAGTAAAAATCACATGATGTCTAATTTTTATATAAATTTGGCCATGTAGTAGGATACAAAATTAATACCCAAAAATCTATGCCTTTTGATACACCAATAATGAGCTCATAGAAAAGAAAAACAAACAAACAAACAAACAAAATCCCATTTACCATTGCACCAAAAAATTAAGACATCTAGGAATAAACTTAACTAAGGACGTATAATACCTATCATCAACAAATGACAAGTGCTGGTGAGGATGTGCAGAAAAGGAACCCTTGTGCACTGCTGGTGGGAATGCAGACTAATGCAGCCACTGTGGAAATTTTCTCAAAAAATTAAAAACAGCCAAAACGGGTTTGGCTCAATGGATAGAGCGTTGGCCTGGGGACTGAAAGGTTCCAGGTTCAATTCAGGTCAAGGGCATGTACATTGGTTGCAGGCACATCCCCAGTAGGGGGCATGCAGGAGGCGGCTGATCGATGTCTCTCTCATCGATGTTTCTGGCTTTCTATCCCTTTCCCTTTCTCTCTGTGAAAAATCAATAAAATATATTTAAAAAAACAAAACAAAACAAAACAAAAAAAACCACCCAGAACTCCCATTTGACCCAGTGATCCCGTTTCTAGGACTATACCCCAAGAAATCAGAAACACCATTCAGAAAGGACATATGTATCCCTATGTTCATAGCAGCACAATTTACAATAGCTAAGATTTGGAAGCAGCCTAAGTGCCCATCAGCAGATGAGTAGATTAAAAACTGTGGTACATCGATACAATGGAATACTATGCTACTATAAAAAAGATGGAATTGTTACCATTTGCAACAGCATGGATGGAACTAAGTGAAATAAGCCAGTCGGAGAAAGATAAATATCACATGATCTCACTCATATGTGGGATAAAATGATCAACATAATTTTATGAACAAGAATACATCCAGAGACAAATGGTAGGGGAGAGAGTAGAGAGCAATCAATGGACTTGTATGCATGTATATTAGCATAACCAATGGACACAGACACTAAGGCAGTGGAGGCTTGTCCAGAGTGGGAATGGCTGGGGGGAGGGTCAATTGGGGGAAAAGGAGACATATGTAAAGCTTTAGACAATAATAATAAAAAAAGAATAGATGAAGCATGACATAATGTTGATAATTATTGCATATGGTGAATGGATAGAGGGTGTATTCATCTGCTAAGGCTGCCATACAAAACACCAGATTGGGCAGCTTAAATAAAATATAGTTATTTTCTCACAATTCTGAAGGCCGGAAGTCTGAGATCAGGTGCCAGCACGGTAGATTTCTGGTCCGAGCTCTCTTCCTGGCCTGCCGACGGCTGCTTGCTGTGTCCTTACATGGCCTTCCTTGGTGTGTGCCTGTAGAGAAAGATTTCTCTCTTCCTCTCTCTGAGGCCAACAATCTTAAGGCATTAAGACTCCATCCTTAGGAACTCATATAACCTGAATCACCTCTGACAAGCTCCAATCCCAAATACCCAGTGACATCGGAGATCATAGCTTCCATATGAATTCAGGGCGGTGGGACAACCCAATTCAGACCATGAGAGAGGGAATTCATACTATAATTTCTCAAATTTACACCTGAAAATGATCATAAAATTTAAAAGATGTAACTGTATTTTCTCCCTATTGTCTGTTTATACTTTATTCAGGGAGAGACAAAAGTACTCCCAGAAGAAAATTCTGGAAGGCTCTACGGTCCCTTTACACCATTAAAAATTCTTAATTAGAAGTTCCAGTTCAAGATCATAAAGCTGTAAACTTTAATGTCCAGTCTTCTACTCTCTTCCCAGAACAACTATACTTCAAAGCCTGAAATAGGAAAGTGGTGATGTCAGCTCTCCATTTCTGCATATTGTTCTTCTCATCAATCTGAAGGACAAGTTCTACCCAAATGGACAAGTTGGAGGAAAAAAACAACATTTTCCTTGAATTGGAACTATCCTATATTGGTGTTCAGCTCTCTGGTCCTACTCTGCTGCACCTACTCTGCTATACCTACTTTGCTTGACATAGATGGATGCTCATCCTTAACAACCGGAAGTCAATGGCAAACCTCTAGACTCTTCCAGGTGAGACCTCCTTGCTTCTACAAAGACCACTGTTAAATAGGCCTCACAAGAAACTCTTGCCAGCCCTCTTCTGTGAGATCCTTATCTGGTCCGTGGAAAATACTCATCCATCCTTCTTCCCACATTCTGTGATGTAGGTCAACCTACAGAAGGCTCTACAGCAGCGGTTCTCAATCAAGCAGCAGTTGAGAACCACTAGCAGGGTTGCCTAAGACCATCGGAAAACACAGATATTTACATTATGATTCATAGCAGTAGCAAAATTACAGTTATGAAGTAGCAACGAAAGTAATTTTATGGTTGGGGGTCACCACCACATGAGGAGCTGTCTTAAAGGGTCGCGGCATTAGAAAGGTTGAGAACCCCTGGTCTAGAGGAAGATTCCGTACATGGCTCCAAACTTTGCTTCCACCACATCTCTGATTCTGACCCTCCTGCTTCCCTTTCAAAAAGATCCTCGTGATTTCATTGGGCCCCCGTTTACCCACCATAACCTCATCTCAAGATCCTTAACGTAATCACATTTGCAAAGTCCTGTTTGCCCAGTGAGGTAGCATACTCACTGGTTCCAGGGATTGTGAAGCAGGCATCTTTGGAGGACCACTGCTTCATCTATTATGTCCTGTCTTTTCCTACATTTCTTGAGGGTAAGATGATGGAGGAAAAGGAAGTGAATTCCACTCATTTCCTATGGATGGCACAGCTCCTCCTGAGGTCTCTCTGCTCCAGGCCCTTTTCACAAGTCCATCTGACCTCTTCTTCGATCCTGAGCATGTCAGGTGGACATAGGGTTGTGGAACAGGTTCCTCCATGTTTATTTTATAAAACTGGCAACTGATGCTTTCATTCTGTTTGGTATCCGATTAGTCACAGAATGGGCACCGGAGTTGAAATTGAGGCAGGGGAGTTCCATTCTAACACCCCGTCAGTAACTATTTCCTTAAAGTATAAACATGAAATTATAAATAGAAGTTATAAATATTAACTTCTTAAGTATGTCTTCTATTTTGTGACAGAAAAAAAGTATTTGATGAGTCAAAAGGAACTTCACTACCAATATAAATGGATAGTATTCAATGGAATATGAAAATATTTTAAGGATATTTTTGCTTCTGAAAAGGTTTTCAGTCAGTTATGATATACTGCTGCTGCTTGAATAAACTACCACTCAACCAATCTTCTGTTCGTATCAAAAAGAGTGATTTTGACCCAAGAGCAAACCTCACCTGCAAAATATTAAATATGGCATGTGATTTTGACATACCATTTATAGCTCCCCAAATGTCCTTTTCTTTTTAAACACTCTCTCTAGTGGTGCAATCATTAAAATCACTTATAAAACAAAACAATGATGCCAAAACTGTATTTACATTATCAGATATTTTCACTCAAATCATGAGAATGAATTAGAATGTTTATCCAAAAATGGATCAATAGCATTTACTTGTCAGAACTGAACTATTTCTTCCATCGAAATAGAGATGTCTAATCTCTGAGAACATAAAGAGAGAGAGAGAGAGAGAGAGAGAGAGAGAGAGAGGAAGGCTCTACTGGCATATTTATTTGAATGATGCCTGGTAAAAAAAAAAAAAAAGGTGATTGGGGGAGATTCAATGATAGGGTACATGTCACAGAATTCACAGGTAGAAAATGTAAGAAGACTTCAGAAATTTCTAAACCGAGGCACTCAAAAGCATTCAGCACTGGTTCTTATCTTCACTCCCTCTGGTTTTCCACACCCTTCTCTCTGGCTGCAGAGTTACATGGCAGAATACATGACAGGCCTAAGGATCCCCAGTCTCTACATCACCAATCAAGTGACTAACCACCTCTGAGACTGCTTAGTTCAAATCCCGAGGGAACAATTTCAGGAAGCAAAATTTATTACTTCTTGTGGAGATGTAGGAAAAAAATATAGGAAGACATTATTTCCCTATGAGGTATTGACCTATGGATCAAGAAACAGGTTAAACATTGGAACGATGCATTGCAAAATAACAGAGCAAAATTAAATAGCAACAAAATAACTATACACTCCTCTTCCAATTACTTTGTGTTATTAGTAGACATCATCCTGCACATATGCATCCACTCACCAGGAACTCCGGGCCAGGCAGCGGTCCAGGGTACAAGGGGCACATCCGTCCATCTGGTTGCCTTGCTTCCTCTAACAAAAGGAATGTCTCTGAAACTAACACCTGATGAAGAAAGCCTTAACCAGAACTACCAGTTTTCTTATTTCAAAGTGCAGCGATTTGTTCCTAATGCAGTAATCTAATGAAAAGAACCTTTATAGTCAAATGGTATGTATGTAACAGAAAACAGCAGCTTTCACACACACAAAAAAAGGGGGGGTGATTGGGGGAGATTCAATGGATTTAGACATTTCTGAAGTAGCTGAACCTGTTTGGCTCAGTGGATAGAGAATCGGTCTGCGGGCTGGAAGGTCCCCGGTTCGATTCCAGTCAAGGGCATATATCCTGGTTGCGGGCACATCCCCAGTAGGGGGCGTGCAGGAGGCTGCTGATGGATGTCTCTCATTGATGTTTCTCTCTATCCCTCTCCCTTTCTCTCTGTAAAAAATCAATAAAATATATTTTAAAAAAATTTCTGAAGTCTTCTTACATTTTCTACCTGTGAATTCTGTGACATATATTCTATCCTATTATTGAATCTCATTAATAAATCTCATTAGGAATAAGTTGTTGTGCTTTGAAATAAGAAAACTGGTAGTTCTAGTTAAGGCTTTCATCAGATGTTAGTTTTAGAGTGGGTTTAGAAATTTCTGAAGTCTTCTTACATTTTCTGCCTGTGAATTCTGTGACATATATCCCTGTCTTATCATTGAATCTCAAAGGGTGATCCTGTGGTGTCTGTGAGAATTACTCTGGGAAAATAAGCAGTAAATCAGATTTTGAGGTTTCTCAAGGTAAGCTTGACTCTTAGCATTGCTTGAATGTAAATTTTTGAATCTGATCTGTTGGCAGTATTACAGAATCTTACACTTGAAACCCATATGATTTTATTAACCAATGTCACCCCAGTAAATAAATTTTAAAAAGCCAACAGATCTAAGCTGTCCAATCTTTTCAGGCATATCAGAGGGAAGGGAAGCACAAAGGAGTTAGGGCAGACCCCACCCTGCTTTCTGGAGAGTTCCAGGAATGGACCCCAGTGAGACGGGACTGCAGATAGACAAGGACTGTCCTGCACTGATGATCCATGTTAACTTTTGGATGAGACCTGCTTTTATCTTTGCAATGGAATTTACAAATCAGTACATTAGCATGAACCTAAGGAACTTCCTCTCTTTAAGAACAAAATAATAACAGCGGTATTAAAGAGTCCAGAATAAGAGAATGGGAACCATGTATGGTAGCTCTTCACTTACATTCAAAAATCATATGCTGAGAAAAGGGAAAAAAAAAAGATTGAATAAGAAACGTAAACCCGATAAACCACGGAAAAGCCACAAGAGTGGTAATCCAATTAATATGGTAAAAAATAATGAAATTTAGAAAGGCCTTTTTAGAAAATCCTGTGAGCTTTTAAAAAAACTTGGAGCATTCAAAATACTGTAATATATATAACACAGCAATCCAAGAGCCCTCTGATTTATATGCCACAATGGGTGGAGCTAACCCTGTAAACAGCTGACAACCAACCCAAGTACACATCTCATTGAACTATCCCAAACTCTAGAAAAACGTCATTCAAACAAGAATTCGATGCTTCTACCGTGAAAACACAAAAAACGTAAGATCCACACCATGACCAACACCTATTTATTGCATTAAATACACATCTGCCAGGCTAAGTCGTGTACTACAGAGTTCAAGAAACTACATCTCAGGCCAAAAAAACGTCCTGCTGGTGTATAGTCTGACAGCGCAAACGAGGCTTTTGAGGTTTTCTTCCTTTTCTTTTAATTCATAAAAAAAAAAACAACAACCGGGTGGGGCATATAAACATCACTACAAATCCGCAGTCCATTCACAATTCCTCTGAATCGCTCAGGTGGCTGTAAACAGTTTGTGGTCCCGGAATGTGGCTCTCGCAGCTGGCAGGGCGCTCTGTTCCCCGGGGGGACCCCCGTCTCCCGAAATCTCCCCAAATCCCCCCGAGACCGCTACACAGTCGTTTCGTGCTTCCAGAGCCCGGTCCTCACGCTGCCGCCGCTGCCTCCGCCGCCGGTGGTGATGCTGTCCGCACCCAGCGCGGTCCCCTCGGGCCCCCCGCTGCTTTTGACGGGTCCGTTCTGCGTGGCCAAGTTGAGGCCGTAAGACTTGTGCTGCTGACTCTCAAGTTCAACTACAGCGGCGGGGGGCTTCCTGAGCGCCTCCTTCCTACCGCCCCCCGATGCCACCGTGGCCACGGTGACCTTGTCCCCGCTGCGCAGGCCGCCTTTGGGGAGCGAGCTGCTGGCCGTGTCGCTGCTGTCGGGCTGGGGCGGCGCGCTGTACTGCCGCTCCCGGTGGGCCAGGTACGCGCGGCGGCTCCGCGAGTGGCCCTCGCCGCTGCCGGTGGCCGCGCCGGCCCCTCGGCTCCGGGGCAGGCCGTTCTGCACGCTGCCCTCCACGCTGGTGGGCACGTCGTACGCGTACTCCCGCAGCACGGCCAGCCGGCTGGCGCGGTGCCCTTTGCTGCTGCGGGTCTTGTGGTGGCGGCCCGCGGCGGGGTGCGCGCCGGCGCGGCACGGCGTCTCCAGGGGCGCCACGTGCATCTGGAGGTCGTTGTCCAGCGAGTGCTCGGTCAGGCTGTTGTCCGGCTGCGGCGGGGCTGGGGGGGGCGCATTGGCGTGGCCCTGAGCCGTGGCCGCGGCCGCCGCTGCCGCCTGCAGGTTGGTGAGCTTGCAGCCCGGCGGGGACGAGGAGGAGGAGTTCTTGAAGCTGGAGGAGGCCGCCGCGCTCTTGTTGGTGCAGGAGGAGGACTCGCTGCCGTGCGCGCACTTGGGGGCCTCCCCGTTGGCGCCGCTGGCCAGCGGGGGCTGCGCGTTCACCTGCACGGAGTAGGCGCCGCGGCCCGGGCAGCAGGTGAGGATCCAGGCGAGGCGCACGTCCTCGCGGCTCACGCAGTGGTGCGCCACGAGGAAGGCGCTCAGGCCCAGGCACGTGGCCCCGAAGAAGAAGCTGAAGACCAGGTCCAGCGGCGGGTACAGGGCCACGGCCAGCGCGCCGCACAGCCACAGGGCCGCGTACAGCAGCAGCGTGAGGCCCGCGCCCCGCAGCTGCGCCCGGAACGGGTGCTCGTTTTCCAGCGCCGCCGCCGACATCAGGGACAGCGACAGCGAGTCCGGGGGCGCGGCCGCCTCGCCGTGGCCGCCTCCACCGTGGTCGCTGGCCGCCAGCCGCTGCTGCTCCTCCGCCGCCGGCTCCTTGAGCTCGTACTTGCGCTCCGGGTGCCTCTTCAGCTGGATGAAGATGCTCAGGAAGTACATGCAGTTGACAAAGGCGATGAAGCTGGCCGGCCCGTAGAAGGCGCCCAGGGACGGCTCCCAGGCCATCCAGCAGCTGAAGGGGAGAAAAGGGGTAGCTGGCTCAGAGGGGAGGAAAGGGGAGCCAGGTCAGAGG
>PVJN01006391.1:0-75726 GCA_004026805.1 Lasiurus borealis
TCCCTGCCTGCGGTCCCCAGCCGGTCCTCTCGCCGAGCTCCTCGAGGTGCCGTGTGCCCCAGGCAGAGGTAAGGCCGGGCCGGCCCCGACGCCGCGCCGCCTCCCGACCAGCTCGACTGTCTCGACTGGCGACTCAACGCTGTCTCCTTTCCCTAGGACTGGTGCCGAGGGGGCAGCCGGCGCGCAGACTCGCCCCCCGCCGGAGCGCCCCGGCCCGGCCCGGGAGCGGCCCCTTCTAGACGGTCGAGGAGCCTGCCGCGTGCCGTCCAGGCGCCCGACTGCCCACCGCCCGGCCGCCGGCCCGCTTCTTCCTGATGCAAACTGCCGTCTACTAGGGATTGGACGGACCCCCGAGGTACGTAGCCGCCCCCGGCCCTCCGGCCTGCGGGAGCCGGGCTTCGGCCTCGGCCCCGCGCTCGGCACCCGTTCGGTAGCTGCTTTCTGCACAGACCTGAGTCAGAGACGTTGGGTAGATGCTGGGACCTAATTTGTCTTTGAGTTTACTTAATTGTTTGAATTTTAATTTTTTCCAGAGAGGAGGGAAAAAAGGAAGAAGCATAATTCAGCCATTTTTTGCAGCATACAGCTGCAGGTACCATGACTATTTTCTCCCTAACCCGTTCTAGCCCTTTAAAAACCCCATTTATGCCTGAAATAGAACTGTATGCAATGCGAGGTATAAAATGTGGAATGAGAAGGTCTGGGTTCGACTGGGTGACTCTGAGAAAATCGCTTACTGAGCTTTGGTGTCTTATCTATGAAATCTAGTCTCATCCCAGGGTAGTGAGGGACTACGAAGCCATATATATGAAAATAATCTGTAGCTATAGAGTGTGAAGGTAAAAATGCAAGACAATTTTTTTGAGTAACCTTTGCTGGAGTGGTTAATGCTGTAGTGGCTAACTGTTGCTGCCTCTTTATTTCTTTATTATGAGTATAAGCAATAAGTACGGAATGTCGAAGCAGTGCTGTAAATCGACTAGATATATAATAGTCACGTTGCTTGGCCTTCTACAAAATGCTAACTGCTTATTTAAATAACGGTATTCTTTAATTCAAATTTAACGTTATTGTAGTGCTTTGCTTTTCATTTATCTAGGCCGCTTATTTCCTTTTCCTTACTCGCAATATTTAATACATTTGTTTGGTGTCTTATATTTCCTGAATTGATATTTTCTTTTGTTAATCTGATTAATTTGTAATTCAGAAAATGCTTTTAACATGAGTACCCTAATTTTAATGCCCTTTTTTCACATCTGGGAAATAGGATGCCTGAATATTTTTTGAAGAGCTTCTAAATGTATTTGGATATCTGTAATGCTTAATATATCTAGAAATGTATAGAAACTGTCAACTTTTGGGCAATATTTATATCACTTAATTCTCTCTTTTAATCACCACAACATCTAGGTGGTTAGAAACAGTTTTTTCAGTGGTAAAGGATGTTAATTTGCACTCTTTATTGCTGATTAACTTGGGGGAAATAATAGGATAGTAAATATTTGTGGTTTGAAAATTGCACTTATTTGTCAGAATTTATAATATGTATGTGTAACAGATTAGTATGGGATCATTCTTACTCGACACATCAGAAATGTAGTATGGTTTGGCTTTAAAAATGGTCCACAAAAAGTGAAAGAAACATTAGTATATTATTTTTAGCTAACAAATGAATTTTTTGTTTTGAATGTTTATTCAATTTATAATCCAATACCAGTTGTCTTTCAGAGTATGCTTTTGTGTTTTATGAAAAAAGCAGAATAATAAAAGGCAGGCAGGATTAAATTCCCAAAGGAAGAGCCTACTTTATAATGTTAGGTTTTATGTATTTGGACTCATCCCTTGTCCTGAAGGTAACATTTTGGGAAATCACTGCTTTAGTGGAAATTTTAAGGTTTGACCTCTCTGCTTTGATTTGTGTTATCTGGGGCTAAAATCTTGGAACCAGGGCTAGCTTGGCTTCCTGGGTGCTCAGGGCCCCAAACTTGGTTTAATAATCTGTGTAAAACTTGTACAGTATTAAGGTGAACAGTAAAATTCATGCTAATAATTTAAGTTTTAAGTTTTTCTTTACTTAGAATGAATTAAACAGCAAATAAAAACACCATGACAAGTGGAGAGAGACCATAGAAGAAAGGAGAAAGCTTTATGTCTCAGTATCTTTAATGATACTTCCTGCTTTGAACAGGGGGCTCTGCATATTCATTTTGCCCTGGACCCCTAAAATTTTGTAGCTAGCCTGTTGTCAGGGTTGCCCTTTCTCAGTGTAAATGTTTTGAGAATGAATAACATTACCTGTGAGGAGAACGGATCTTTAACTTATGAGGGTTGAATTAATTTATCAGCGCACATCTCCTCTGAATTGGAATGCTATACCTTGTGACTGGGTGGTGTTTTTTATTGAAGAGAAAAGAAAGATAGTCATTGGTAAAACATTGTAGGATGGTTAAACTCGAAGGCTCTGATGTCAGGCAGACTTAGCTCTATCACTTACTAAGAATGATAGCCGTGGGCAACTTAACCTCCGAACTTTGGTTTTTCTTGTCTTTAAATCACTGGTAGTTACAGAATATGGAGGATTGTGAGGATTAAATTTATCTATTCATCCAACAAATATACACTGAGTGGCCAGATTATTTTGATCTCTGAATGCATAATCTGGCTGCTCAGTGTATGTATGTATATATGTATTTGTGTGTGTGTATAAATAAATTAGAGGTCGGATGCATGAATTCGTGCATGGGTGGGGTCTGGCCAGCCTGGCCAGGGCAAGGGGACATGGGTGGTTGGCCTGCTGGTCAGGCTCCTGGTTGAGAGGACAATTTGCATATTAGCCTTTTATTATATAGGATATACACTGAGTGGCCAGATTAGTATGCATTCAGAGATCAAAATAATCTGGCCACGCAGTGTATGTATATGTGTGTGTGTGTGTGTGTGTGTGTGTATGTATACACACACATGTCTATATATATGTGTATATACATGCATATATATATATGTATATATATATATATTTGTTAATGATTTCAGAGAGGAAAGGAGAGGGAGAGAGAGAGAAACATTAATGATGAGAGAGAATCATTGATCAGCTGCCTCTTGCACACCCCCTATTGTGGATCTAGCCTGCAACCCAAGCATATGCCTTTGGTTGGAATTGAACTTGGGACCCTTTAGTCCTCAGGCCAGTGCTCTTATCCACTGAGCCAAACGGACTAGGGCTCCAACAAATATTTATTAAGCATTTATTATGTGCCAAGTGCTTTCTAGGTTCTGGGGATACAACAGTCAATGAAAACAAAAATTTTAATATACTAAGAGGAAAAATTAATCAGAAAAAGAATGGGGATTTTCTGTTTGATAGGGCATATAGGTTTTTTTCTTTTCTTTATATATATATTTTTTATTGATTTGAGAGATAGAGATAGAATGAGAGAATCATCGATGATACATGAGAGAGAAAGGCTTCCTGAAACAACTTCTGTACGCACCCTGCCCAGGGATCAAACCTGCAACCTAGGTGTGTACCCTGACTGGGAATCAGACCCACAACCTTTCATACATGGGATGACACTCAACCAACTGAGCTACACTGGGCAGGGCTGGGAGGCTTTTTTTAATTTTAAAGAGGGGGTTAGGGGAAGGCTTCACTGAGATGACTTTGAAAAAAAAAACCTGTAGGGAGCCATGTATATCCGGAAATGGAGTGATTCAGACAGAGGCCTTAAGGTGGGCTTGTGGCTGGTTTTCAAGAAACAGCAAAGAGGCCAGTGTATCTGGAGCAGGGTGGACAAGGGGGAAAGTAACGGGAGATAATCATTATTGATGTTTTAGGAATCATTCAGTGGAAGGGCTCTCGTAGTTCCTCTTTGCCTTGCGTATATGTTATGCTGCTGCTGGTCCAAAAGTGGAAGGCCTTGTCAGAATTAGAAATTTGAACTTCAGAATAAAGAAACTGGAAAAGGCAAGCTATTTCCTCAGATATTTTCCTAATATAAGACCTCAAACTCATCTGGCTAAATTATTAAAGCAAGTAAGACCAGATAGGAAATTTGTTGTCTCTGATAAGATCATTGAATTTAGTTAATGATTTTTGAGTCATTTAAAGATTTGCAGGGTATTCATATTCTACCATTGAGACCTTCAGAAAGATTTAATTATTGTGGAGAACTAGAATGTTAACATTACTGTATCAATGATTTCAAGCTAGGATGTAACTTAGCAGATTTGGGTTTTTATTCCCCAATAGAGGTTTTTCCTAGAATCCTCACTGGATCCAGTCTCTAAAGGCTGGGGAAGCTGTTTTCCATGACATCACCCTTGGATTACTTCTACTTGTAGTGAGGAATGAGCAGAGGAGCATTAAATTAAAATGTTCTGATGAAAAAATAGCGTTGGAGCAGGAGTGGGTTTTTTCTTACAAGGTTTCATGTATTAGAGGATGGCTGAATGCTAAACATACCTGCAAAGTGAAGTAATTTGGGCAATAGGTGCTAACCTGGAGGCTGAAGGACCCAGAGCCTCCCCAAAAGCTTGGTTAAACCGTCATTTGCAATTTGGTCTTGATCTATAAAAACATTCAGATGGACAAGGAAGAATTTCCAGTATTAAACAAATTAAAGTTAATTTATACAGCCTTTTCTCCCATATTAAACATATTTTTCAATTAGAGTATTATATGTGAGGGTAAAATGACTGCTAACAGAGCTAATGAGGTTAGTCTATTTTCAAATTTTTCTGTCCTTTTAGGTTGAGAAGCTGTCCTGTTTGAGATTGTTAAATTTAAAAATGTTACTAGATAGGTTACAGAAATTGTGAGAAATTTTATGAATCAGAAATTAATTCTATTGTATTTGTAGTAATTCTTGCATTTTTTTAATACAAAAGTATGGCATTTTGTACATAAGCATCAACTTGGGTAGGCTAAGTTTGAAGGTAATATGAAGTAATTTAAAATTTTCATCTAAGATAAGTATATCAAGAACCTCTGAGAATCTAGCTTTTGTACTGGATAATTTAGGGTTTGTATGAATATTCAAGCAGCTGTTGGGGACTGTGAAAGCATTAAATTATTGCTGATGGCATAAACATGGAGGTTAGTTAATTTTGAAACTTCTATTGAATTGTCTAGAGTTTTGCCTTCCAAGTCAGACAATCAGAATGGCAGCCTTCTAACTGAAAAGGAAGCATTTAATTCCTTTCCTTTTAATTTCCTGTCCAATTTTACCCCCACCAGACTTTTTTCTTTACTGGTCACTAGAGAGTTTGAACTGTTAGAAATTTCTGTGATATAAATAGCAGTAATAGTCTTCCAGGGCAGAGGTAGATTGGTGTAAGTATGTGTGTTGTCATTTATCCCTTATCATTGTAACTGTCAGTGGTACTCTAAAGTTTTTGGTCTCAGGACTTCGTTATACTCTTAAAAAGTATTGGGGTTCCAAAGAGTTTTTGTGTATGTGGGTTGTATCTATATTTATCATAATAGAAATTTAAACTGAAAAATTAAAACTAACTCATTTGTAATTCATTTTTAAAAACCCTACTCATTTATCTAAATAGCATTTTCTTAATGAAAAATAACAGTTCTCCAAAAGAATGAAAAACTTAGAAGAGTGGTATTATTTTATATTTTTGCAAATCTCTTTAATGTCTGGCTTAATAAAAGACAATGGGCTTCTTATCACCTCTGCATTCAATCTGTTATGGTATTACACACATAGCCTCTGGAAAACAGAGAATAAGTGAAAAAGGCAAATAACTTTAAAAATTATTATGAAAATAGTTTTGACATTGCAAAGTCCTCGTAGGGGACTAGGATCTCAGTTGTTCCTGGACCACACTTTGAGACACTATCAGGTATTAATCGTTCTTACGTGTAGGAAATGTGAGACTTTCTTTTTTCTCTAGTCAGTTCCAACTTTATGAAATAAGACAACTCTTCTGTATTTCTTTCCTAGTAATGTAAGTATACCTTGTAATTTAGTTTAATTTGATTTGGTTAACCCTTTTAGAAAACCTACCATTTCAAATTCTGAAGGCCAAATATAGAATATATACATATATAGGTTTGCAAACCATGATTTCCCTTAATCTGATGATCTATTTTGAAAAGTGAGAATACAGAATTTCTGTACATTAACCATTTTATATGTTGATAAGTATCTTTATTCAAAGTCTCTTAATGGATCTCTCCTCAGCCCTCATTGATTTATAGAGTTCGTTTTCCCCTATTGCTTTTCAGAGACAGTGGAGGGGACGGGGGAGAGTAAGAGCGAGAGCAAGAGAGAAATACGGATGTGAGAGACACGGATTGGTTGTCTCCTGCATGTGACTCAACCAGGGCTGGGGGATCAGATAGAATTTGCAACCCAGGTATGTGCCCTTGACTGGGAATCAAACCTGGGACCTTTTGGTACTTGGGCCTACACTAGCCACCTTGCAACCCTGGCCAGGGTGATTGATAGAGTTCTTATTTGAGTTTTGTTTTCATTTTACAATTAGTTTTTATAATTATTTATTAAATTGGCTATAACTCTTTATTTAGAGAATTCCAATGCATAAGGTTTTGTATATTTTTCTTTTTGTATTTCTACACTTTTTGAATTTTTCCTTTTTTATTTGCTTATGTTATTTTTTAAAAAAATATATTTTATTGATTTTTTTACAGAGAGGAAGGGAAAGGGATAGAGAGTTAGAAACATCGATGAGAGAGAGAGACATCTATCAGCCGCCTCCTGCACGCTCCCCACTGGGGATGTGCCCGCAACCAAGGTACATGCCCTTGACTGGAATCGAACCTGGGACCTCTCAGTCCACAGGCTGACGCTCTATACACTGAGCCAAACCGGTTAAGGCTGCTTGTGTTATTTTAACTTAAGCTTCACTTTTTTTTCCTTTTCTTTATAGCTTCCAGGGTTTGTATTATGAACAAGTTGGTTTTGTTTCATGTGTTTATTTGTAAGTTTGGTTGTTTGATGTCTTAAACATTGATGTTATAGATCTGTGCTGTCCAACCAAGTATAATGCAAGTCACAAAGGTAATTTTAAATGTTCTCATAGCCATAGTTTAAAAAAGTAAAAAACAAGTGAGTTTAATTTTAATATATTTTATTTAACCAAGTATATTCAGAATATTTCAACATGTTTCCAGTATAAAAATTTGTATGAGATATTCTACATTTTTTTTTTGAGGTGGGGAATAAGTCTTCAAAATCTAATGTCAGTTTTTCAATTTGGACTAGCCACATTGGCTTCCATATTGAACAACACAGACATAGAGCAGAGTAGCTACTCTGGTTAGGGCAGAAAAAGCCCAAGGAGCCTAGAAAGCTAGAAAATTATACTTATGTGATGAGAAAAAATGGAAAACAATGTCACTGCAAAATGAGGCTGTGTTTTGACTACCAGTACATGTCCTAATCTCTTACAGACTTGTATTGCGATAAACTTTAGGGAGGTGTGGGATCTATAGAGGTGTGGGAAATTAGAGGGGTGTCAAGTTACTGTGGTCTTGTGGGTGATAAAGAGCATTAGGCAAGAGTCGGACAAGGGAAGTCAGCATTGATTGACCTCCAGTGGGTATCTTGCTTGAGGCTAGACATTTAACTTACATTAATTCATTTAATTACTACCTCAACTTAAGATGATGATAATTATTCCTAATAAATGGATGGAAACTGAGGTCAGGAAGTTAACTAATGTTCTCTAGGTCACACAGGTGGTAAGTACTAGTAAGCTCTCTGATTTGAAAACTTTTGCTCTTTCTAACCACAGTATTTTGTGTTTTTTATTATTTTTATATATTTTTTATTGATTTTTTTACAGAGAGGAAGGGAGAGAGCTAGAGAGTCAGAAACATCGATGAGAGAGAGACATCGATCAGCTGCCTCCTGCACACTCCTTTCTGGGGATGTGCCCACAACCAAGGTATGTGCCACAGACCGGAATCGAACCTGGGACCTTTCAATCTGCAGGCCGACGCTCTATCCACTGAGCCACACTGGTTTAGGCTATTTTGTGTTTTTTTAAAAAAACATTTTTATTGATTTCAGAGAGGGAAGGAGAGGGGGAGAGAGATAGAAACATCAATGATGAGAGAATCATCGGTTGCCTGCTTCTTATATGTCTCCCACCAGAGCTGAGCCTGCAACCTGCCCTGGCGGGGAATAGAATTATAACCTCCTGGTTCATAGGTGAATACTCAGCCACTGAGCCACATCAGCCAGACATGTGTTTTCGTGTTGTTTTTTTTTTGCAAATCAGATTCTAGTCTTAACTGTATTTCTAACTATAAGACCTTGAAGAAAAGTTTTACCTGTGGACTTAATACCTTCATTAGTCTAGTTAGGGTTGACCTGGGTCCCTAAGAGACTACTGAGAAGGTGAGCTTGGGTTATAAGTGCTGTTGCTGGGTAGAAGAGTTTCTCCAGAGTTAAATGAACTGTTAAGGGATCAGGTTTATTATCTTGGTGTCAGTAGCACCACGAAGGGGTCTAATAATAAGCCCTAATGTTATGGAGTACTTACGGGCCATATACTGTCCTGTCTTTACATGTATTAACTCATTCAATCCTCACAGTCACCTATGAGGTGGTAGGTTCTATTAATATTAGTACGGTATTCCCTTTTCACAGATGAGGGCAGTGGAACACAGAGAGGCTAGGTAGCTTGCCCCAAGGCCACAGAGGTAATACATAGCCAACTCCAGACCTGTACTCTTAACTCTACCTATGCTCAGATTTATACAGGCAGTCCTCGGGTTATGTTGGACTCGATGTACGTTGTTTTGTGGTTATATCGCCATCTCCCATTTACAGTATTTATTAACAAAAAAAAATTCCATCATTTTGACATGTGTGCATATGTGCTTTATGTTTTTTATTAGTTATTTGCCACAACTAAAGGTCAGGAATTGTTACCTTTTAATATTTTTTTTACTATTTCACTTCATTACTGTTGTGTATGTGTACCATGTGAGTGATGTAGGTGCTTATGTAGGTGGGTTGACTTATGGCGAAAATTGCGCCTTAGGTCGGATTGCTGATGTAACCCGACTGTCTCATGTTGTCAGTTTTAATCATTGTGTATTTTATCACTTTCTACTTGAACACATACTTCCCATAAAAGTGTGTAAAATACTGCCTTAGGTGGTTTGGTTCAGTGGATAGAGTGTTGGCCTGCGGACTGAAGGGTTCTGGGTTCGATTCAGGCCAAGGGCAGATGCCTGGGTTGTGGGCTCGATCCCCAGTAGGGGGCGTGCAAGAGGCAGCTGACCAATGATTCTCATCATTGATGTTTCTATTTATTCCTCTCCCTTCCTCTCTAAAATCAATAAAAATATATTTTTAAAAAGTGTGAAATGCTGCTGCGGCTCTAAAGCTGCTAGTCTAATTGATAGATGCACCAAGCTTTGTCATGTAGAAAATAAGTTACTGCATATGTCTCAGCTGGCTGGTGTGGCTCAGTGAAGTGTCATCCCTTACACCAAAAAGTGAACCGGTTTGATTCTCAGTCAGGGCACATACTCAGGTTGCTGTTTTGGTCCTGATTGAGTTGCATAGGGGAGGCAACTGATCGATATTTTTCTCTCATATTGATGTTTCTCTATCTCCCCCTCCCTTCCTCTCTAAAATCAATTAAACATAGTTTTTTTTTAAAAATATAAATTTCATTGATTTTTTTCAGAGAGGAAGGGAGGGAGAGGGATAGAGAGTCAGAAACATCCATGAGAGAGAGACATCGATCAGCCGCCTCCTGCACGCCCCCTAGTGGGCATGTGCCCGCAAGCAAGGTACATGCCCCCGACCGGAATCGAACCCGGGACCTTTCAGACCGCAGGCTGACGCTCTGTCCACTGAGCCACACCGGTTTAGGCTAAACATAGTTTTTGAAGTTAGTTTAGATCAAATAAACTTGACAAGTGCATTGTTATGACTTGAAAAATAGCTATAGTTTATTTACTTTGCATATCTATATAAATGCATTATATAGTTATAAAATCATAAAATTGATATTATATTGAATGCTCTAATTTTATAGATGAAAAGATAATACCAAGAAAGTAGAGCTATTTTTGTTCTAAAACTGTATTAGGAAAAACATACCTAAGGTAGTAAAAAGGAAGAAATTATTCTAAGAATGTAAGGATTTCTTTCACAACCCAAAGGGAGAAATAGAGCTAGGCCTAGGATCTTTAAAAATGAAGGCTTTGGGGAGCATTACCTATCCTCATAATTTCATTCTTCTGAGTTGACTGATTTTTTTTATTAAAAATTATTTTATTGAGAAGAAAACTAACAACCTGTTTTAAAATGGGCATTCTCACCACACACACTCCCCAACTTAACGATAGTTCCACATATATTTTAACTTTATGTTGGTGCAAAAGTGATATTCCCCAGATCTTCGTTTCTAATACCATCCGTAGCGCTCTTTGAAGAGATTCCCGCTTCTAAGACTCATTCCTTTGGTTTGTGTCCGGCAGCTTGTGTGTCCGCCGTTTTGTGCGTCCGCCAGTGTTGTCAGCGTCCGCTATCTTGTGCTTCTGCCGTTTGTTTGGTGCGTAGCGTCCATCATCTTGTGCTTCTGCCGTTTGTTTGGTGCGTAGCGTCCGCCATCTTGTGCTTCTGTCCTTTGTATGGTGCGTAGCGTCCGCCATCTTGTGCTTCTGTCCTTTGTATGGTGCGTAACGTCCGCCATCTTGTGCTTCTGCCCGTTGGTACGTAACGTCCGCCATCTTGTGCTTCTGCCCGTTGGTACGTAACGTCCGCCATCTTGTGCTTCTGCCCTTTATTTGGTGCGGAGCCCGGCTTGTGCGGAGCCTATTGCTGGGGAGACACGCATCACTAACCTAGGTGACAGCGACCTTGCCCCTTTCATCCTCTGTGGTGAGTCCGGTCTGCACAACCCATGACTCGGGATCCCAAGAGGAGAAAACCTTAGAGCTCCGTGGTGGGTGGCGGGAGGGGGGATTTACTCGATACTCGGTCCACGTGGCAGCAGAAGTTCCAGTTCGACACAGTGCGTGCCTTTCTCCTTTTCCCTTAATTTCTGTCCTCAAATTTTTGACGAAAGAGTGTTCATCTTGATTCATTTGCCCCAACTGGGTCGACCATATGTGATGGGGGTTGGTCGGAGCACAGCGGGGAAACCGGTCTGCTGGGAACCCCCCTGTCCGTGGGCTGTAGGTGCGCAGAGGAGAGCGGGTACTGTATTTACATATTTAGGATCAAATTTTGACTCATAGATTACCAATCCTCCCCTTTTTCTTCTTGCTTCTTTGCCGTATGATATTTTCATCAGCGTAAGTACCTAGAACCTCGATCGGTTTTTGTTTTTTGCTTTTTTTCTTGAGAAAGCGGAGTCTCTCGCTCTCAATTCAGCACCCGAGGATATATTTTATTGATTTTAGAGAGAGGAAAGGAGATAGAAACATCATTGTAAGAGAGAAACCTCCCTGTTCACACCCTGATGGGATCAAACCTGCAACCTGGCCCTAGCCGGTTTGGCTCAGTGGATCGAGCATGGGCCTATGGCGCGAAGGGTCCCAGGTTCTGTTCCGGTCAAAGGCATGTGACCTGGTTGCGGGCTTGATCCTCGGTAGGGGGTGTGCAGGAGACAGCCGATTAATGATTCTCATTATTGATGTTTCTATCTCTCCCTTTCTCTTCCTCTCAGAAATCAATAAAAATAATTCAAAAAACGACAGAAACTCTGCAACCGACGGGTGTGCCCTGACGGGAATTAAACCCGCGACTTTTTGGTGTATAGGACCAGCTCCAACTGAGCTAACTGCCGCATAGTATCACTTTTTAAAAATTGCCTTTAGATGGAAATTTTTTTCCGGAAAGATGAATATTAGCTGTTTGAGACCTTATAAGATAGTGATAACTGTTGAATAGAGGGTTACTTTCACAAGAAGTGAAATATACGGTGTTAAGCATTGTTGAAATAGATTAATGAAACAATGCAGTCTACTCGCAAGTATATGAATGCTGATATGTAGCCTTCTATTATTAAATCTCCATTAAATGTGACCAATACATCTTGATGAGTCAGAGCAGTAATTGGTATCCAGAATGATGCTGAGAAAGATAATGAAATATTAAACTTTTCGTCTAGTTTAATTTGCTACTTTATTCTAATTATTTTGGAAATTGATAATCAGTGTGATGTTGATAGCCAGAATGTGTGTGATTATTCAGACACTACCTTTTGTTCCTGGTACTCATTTGTGTGCGATGCCTCATATCACTTGGAAAATTCTAAGCTCATTAAATTTTACCTTTAAAAACAATCCAGGGGAAAAAGCCCCATAATTTAATCTTCAGTGCGTTAGTAAAGCAGTTCTCTGAAGGGTCTAAAATATTTCATATTATTTTCCAAATTATAGATAGTTCTCTTGTGCTCTACCTTTCCAAAATGAAAGTATATAGCTTTAGGATTAGTGGACTACTGGTAAAAAATTTGATATTAATTTCATCTTGTGAATACTTTGCTGTCTTAAGTAAGTGAACATACGTTGTGGTACAATCAGTAAGACTTCAGGATAAGTTAAGAGACAAATGAGGACAAAGAGGCACCTAGAATGCCTCTTGATAAGATGGGAAATACAAAAGAACTGGGTGGGGGAAGATATAATTATGATTCAGTTTAGAAATGATGATTTTGAGATCCCTGTGGGGGGATCCAAAAGTGTCTGACAGGCCATTTGCTATCTAGAGTACTGATAGAAGGATGGAGATTGTCAAGGTAACAGTAAAGGTAGGTATTAGTGAAAACCATGGGCTTAAATGAGATCATTTAGGGAGACAGTGCTTAGATGAGATGGGAAAAAAAAAAAAGTGCAAGCCCTAAGCCGGTTTGGCTCAGTGGATAGAGTGTTGGCCTGTGAACTGACAGGTCCCAGGTTCAATTTCGGTCAAGGGCCCATGCTGGGATTGTGGGTTCGATCCCCAGTGGGGGACTTCCAGGAGACAGCCGATCCATGATTGTCTCTCACCATGGATGTTTCTCTCTCCTTCCTCGCTCTCTGAAATCAATAAAAATAAATTTTTTAAAAAAGAAAAAAAAAAGCTGCAAAAACAGAATCTTAGGGAACACCAGTGATTAAGGAGTGGCTGAAGGAATAGGGTAGCTCGAGGAAAATGAACTTAGAAAAAAAACAGAAATAAGCAGCCCAAAAATAGGAAAATAATTAGGAAAATAGTGTCAGGCCAGTGTTGCTCAGTGGTTAAGCATTAACCTATGTACAAGAAGTCACTGGTTCAGATTCCCTGTCAGGGCACATGCCCAGGTTGCAGGCTTGATGGCCAGTTGGGGAGGAGGGGTGGCATGCAGGAGCCAGCCCATCAGTGTTTCTCTCATCAGTGTTTCTCTCACTTCTTCCTATCTGAAAAATCAATTAGAACATTTTAAAAAGTACTGTCATGAAGCTGAGTGATGAGCTGTGCTGTTTTGCAGAAGGTTTCTGAGAAACAGGTACTGGAATATAACTATTCAATTTGGCAATTAAGAATTTTTTTTAGATTTTTTAAAAATGGACTTTTACAAAACAATAATACACTTTCTTTGCAGATAAAAAAACAAATTAGCGAAAAGAAGGGGGAAAGGTAAAACTTCCTGATACTCTTCTATCCCAAGGTAACCATTTAAAAATATACATATTTTATTGATTTTTCACAGAGAGGAAGGGAGAGGGATAGAGAGTCAGAAACATCGATGAGAGAGAGACATCGATCAGCCGCCTCCTGCACGCCCCGCACTGGGGATGTGCCCGCAACCAAGGTACATGCCCCAGACCGGAATCGAACCTGGGACCCTTCAGTCCACAGACCAACACTCTATCCACTGAGCCAAACCGGCTCCCGCCTTTTTTGAGGTTTTGAGGACAGCTGACTAATACCTTTATTGGTAGGGGGAGGGGTGCTCAAGAGCTCTCGGTAGGGGGGGGCCGCTTCCTCTTCATCAGCGGCTTCTGGCTGCACAAGATGGCGCCGGCTTCTGGCTGCACAAGATGGCGCCTGCCGTGCGGACGGCGGCCACGTGCGATCCGGGCGATACTTGTTCTTGCGGGTCATGTGCCGGAAGCTGCACAGGGTGGTCCGGGCGTGCTTGTTGATGGCGGTGCGCACGTAAGCGGTGACTGGCTTTCGCCGGCCGGATCTCGGCTTCACGATCACCAGCACACCTTGGCCGTCGGGCGCCGGCTCCACGCCCACCGCCTTGCGGAGAATCAGCCCGCTGTAGCGAAAGGAGTTGCGGGCCTTCAGGTTTTTGGGTTCGGTGCTGTGCGTCTGCTTGTTCCTCGTCATCAGAAAGCTGGCGCAGTTCCGCACGATCATCCATTGTAGGTGGGCAGACATGGCGGCAGCTCCTCATGCTGCCGCAGCCGGAGAGGGAAAAAGAGCGAAGTGTAGTGTCTTTAGCATGTCTGTGGAAGCTGCCTTTTCACTCCTGGCAACTTAAGCCTCTGCCAAATCCAGGGCACAGAGATAATTCTTTTTTTTCTTAAAAATATATTTTATTGATTTTTTACAGAGAGGAAGGGAGAGGGAGAGTTAGAAACATCGATCAGCTGCCTCCTGCACGCCCCCTACTGGGGATGTGCCCTCAACCAAGGTACATGCCCTGACAGGAATCGAACCTGGGACCTTGCAGTCCGCAGGCTGACACTCTATCCACTGAGCCAAACCGGTCTCGGCTATATATATATCTTTTTAAAAAAATATATTTTATTGAATTTTTACAGAGAGGAAGGGAGAGGGATAGAGAGCTAGAAACATCGATGAGAGAGACATCGATCAGCCGCCTCCTGCACGCCCCCTACTGGGGATGTGACTGCAACCAAGGTACATGCCCCCGACCAGAATCGAACCCGGGACCTTTCAATGCCCAGGCTGACGCTCTATCCACAGAGCCATACCGGTTTCCGCCAGAGATAATTCTTAAAAGGCACGTGCCCCGTACCTAACATTGTGCCTGGCATACAGAGAGACTCTTTTAATAAAGGGGCAGCCGAGACCGGTTTGGCTCAGTGGATAGAGTGTCAGCTTGTGGACTAAAAGGTCCCGGGTTCGATTCCGGTTGGGGGCATGTACCTTGCTTGCAGGCACATCCCCACAGTGGGGCATGCAGGAGGCGGCTCATCGATGTCTCTCTCTCATCGATGTTTCTGACTTTCTATCCCTCTCCCTTCCTCTCTGTAAAAAATCAATAAAAAATATTTATAAAAAAATATCCTCAGGTGAGGATTATAAAAATAACTAACTAACTAAATAAATAAAGGGGGAGGCATTGATTATAGAGTGGTGAGATTGGCTCCCTCAAGAAGGAGGTAGAGCCCTAGCTGTTTTGGCTTAGTGGATAGAACTTCAGCCTGAGGACTGAAAGGTTCTGGGTTCAATTTTGGTCAAGGGCATTATGCCTGGGTTGTGGGCTTGATCCCCAGTGGGGAGCATGCAGGAGGCATCTAAATAGTGATTCTCTCTCATCATTGATGTTTCTATCTTTCTCTCTGTTGCTCTCTGAAATCAATAAAAAAAAGAAGGTAGAGCAGGTGAGTGTGAAGGGTTCTTGGTCCAAATTACCAACCAGGGAAAGGAAAGAGCTTGAGAAATTGAGTCTCCTACTAGGAGGTCTAAGTTGGAGAAGGAGAAGGAGAAGGACAGAGGTAAGGTAGTTTGGATATGATTAATCAAGTGAAAAGATAAAGAGGTTAATTAAGCCAGAGAGTTGGGGAAGTTAACAGTTAAGATTTCAGGTGTGGATCCCTTCCGGATTGTGGTAAGGTCCGACAGGTTTGGGACTAAGGTTTTAAAATGGAAGCAGGGGGGAGGTTGTAGGATGGAGTTGTCAGGGAACTTTGATTCTAGGTATTTGGATGAATGATCTTCCGTGAGCATTAAAGAGGTGTAGGAAATGACTTTTAGGTGCCAAAGTTGTCAGGAAATGTGGGGGGAGATTGATCAGGATGTGAGTATCCTGTTATATAACAAAAGGCTAATATACAAATTGTCCCCTTGGGAGTTGGACCTGTGCTACCAAATGAAGGAAGGCCCCTATCGGCCCTGATTGCTGGCCAGGCAGGGACTCTATCTGTGCATAAATTTCATGTGCCAGGCCTCTAGTATAATAGGTAAGTGACAAGGAGAAATAGATGATGGATTTTTAAAAAATATATATTTTATTGATTTTTTTTTTTACAGAGGAAGGGAGAGGGACAGAAAGTCAGAAACATCAATGAGAGAGAGACATCGGTCAGCCACCTCCCGCACACTCCACACTGGAGATGTGCCCGCAAGCAAGGTACATGCCCCCTACCGGAATCGAACCTGGGACGCTTCAGTCCCCAGGCCGACGCTCTATCCACTGAGCCAAACTGGTCTCGGCTGGATTTTTTTTTTTCCACCTGAGTGAAAGACCATGTTTAAGAAGAAGGACAGTAGAAAGATAAGAGGTTTAGAGATAGGTTTGTAAGCTATAGGAGAGCACTTTGTTCTATGAAGAATATAGAAAAGCATTTTTCTTATTTAAATCAGACTGTAGAGAAAACTAGCATGAGCCTATAGGGGGGTTTGTTTACACTGAAGCAAGGTTCCACTGGGCACAGTGGAAAGGGTTGAGAGGGAATTGGGATGGGAAGATGGGTCGTTGGGGAGGATACTCGGAGCTGTGTGAGGATGAGAATTGAGAGGATAGATGGTCTGGGTTGGGGTACTGTGAACAGGAGAAAATTACTTCATAAACAGTCTCCAATAGACTGGCTTAGTTTATTCAGCTTTACTTAAGAGATCTATTTTAATTTCACTATCTTGGCTTCATTTCTCCGATACTCGAAAATGTGGTTTAATTTCCTTTTACGTATTCATATTTTAAATATATAAGCAATGATTATTTTTAAAAACAATGTTAATGAGGTAAGTAAAAGAGAGAAGTTAAACCTCAATAATTCTTGAACTCCTATCCAGGGACATCATTTTGGTATATATTCCTCTGGACTTTTTCTCATCGAAACATATACATGTGTATTTAATTTTTGAAAATATATTGTGTATATCGCAGTTGCCTGCTTTTTTCCATATAACAATACCTAATAAATATCCTTTGTAAGAATAGGTAGTTGTTATAGTAATCCATTATAGGACTGTGCCATATTTATTTAATAATCTTATTATTGGACTTTTGAATACTATCCAATTTTTTATTATAAATAAGGCTAGGAAGAAAAACCTTGTGTGGACAACTTGGCATATTTATGTGAGTCTTTCTTTTGTGTACAGTTCTAGGAGTTTTCAAGGTCAACAGTATACTTTTTTATTTATTTTTTTTTCTGTCTTTCATAATTTAGTATTTAAAACATCCTCTTTGTATTATTAATCTGGGGATATGTTTAGATATATTTAGCGAACAGTATAAAAAAATCAATGGAGTAGGCGTATTATTGTTTTTAAGTTAACAATTTACCATTTTTGGTAGATATTTAATAAAAATTTCCCCCCAGGTAGGAAAGCCAAAAACATTAGCCTACAAATCTTTAGGTTATCTTCTCCCAAAGGGCTTGTACGTTTAGGACTTAGACGGTGGAATTGAGATAATTATAAAAAATTGTTTAAGCTCTAAGTTAATAATGTCTTCAGAATGCATGGAAATGATTAACACAGTTTTCTTTGATTACTTTTTTTCCAGGTGATTCATGGCAGGGGAGATGGAAGGATTCTGTTCCTCCCTCCATGACACCAGTGTGTCTGCTGGGTTCAGAACACTGTATGAGGAGCGACTGCTGCTTGATGTTACTCTGGTTATTGACGATCACCAGTTCCATGCCCATAAAGCACTTTTGGCCACCCAGAGTGATTACTTCAGAATTATGTTTACTGCAGACATGAGGGAGCGTGATCAGGACAAAATTCACTTAAAAGGTCTAACTGCTACTGGCTTCAGCCACGTACTTCAGTTTATGTACTATGGAACTATAGAACTGAGTATGAATACTGTTCATGAGATCCTTCAGGCTGCCATGTATGTTCAACTTATAGAAGTGGTCAAGTTCTGCTGCTCTTTCCTGTTAGCGAAAATCTGCTTAGAAAACTGTGCAGAAATCATGAGACTCTTAGATGATTTCGGTGTGAACATCGAGGGAGTTAGGGAGAAGCTGGAATCCTTTCTGCTAGACAACTTTGTGCCACTCATGTCCAGGCCTGACTTCCTGTCTTATCTGAGTTTTGAGAAGCTCATGTCTTACTTGGATAATGATCATCTGAGCAGGTTCCCAGAGATAGAGCTGTACGAGGCTGTGCAGTCTTGGCTGCGGCATGATAGAAGACGCTGGAGACATACCGATACCATTATTCAGAACATCAGGTTTTGCTTGATGACCCCATCCAGTGTTTTTGAGAAGGTTAGTGCATTCGAAAGCAATAGACGATACTCATTCAGTTAAGGCAGGATATCTTTATAGATAAGAGTCCCAGGCTTGGTCAGGAGCCAAAAAGAGACTGAATAGTTGATAAGAATAGTTTTATGTCTAAGAAGTCTAATTTGTTTTAGCTTGTGCATTTAGGTTTTTAAAAACATTTTGTGGGTGAAGAATTAGGTAAGTAGTGGAGTGGTTTCATTTTAAAAGTCCTTTTAAAGTTGAACACAATTATTTAGCCCAAAATATTACAAGCTTGCTTTGACTTTTCTTTCTTCACTAAGTAATGAGCTCTGAATCATGTGAGGCTAGTTCCCAATGAATCCATCTCTTTACTGCATATTGCTATTTAAAAAATGTATGATTTCATAACATACATTTTTTCTTTAGTTCTCTTTTTTAAAAAAAATAGAGTTGAGTTTTTTAGTTCTGAATGATGCATTAATAGTCTCATATTCCTCTAAAATGTAAGAAAACATAAAATAGCTCTAGAAAATCAATAGATCCTAGTGGCAATTTCTGTCCCCTGCTCTTACTTAGTTCTGTTTTCCCCCATTTCACTGTGTATGCTAACTACCTTTAACCATGAAAATTATATTTACATCTAAAACCATTGTTTCTACATTTCTAAACAAATAGATTATAAATCTTTCATCTACATTGATCAAACTGTGTACTTTTTACCATGTAATAGTTCTGCTATCGTAAAAATAGTTTTTCCAAAGCAGCCTTGGCCTTTTTGCATGTAAGCATTTTTCATTTTTATATCAGAGTCTCACTTGTGATCTTTTCTTGCCCAAAGGAGAGAAAGCAGTTTCAGTAATTGCTTAACTTAATTGGTTTCTAATCACATGGTTACCTCTGGGGCTCTGTTTATCTTGCATCTTCTTTCTAGAAAGCACTTGTAAAGCTTTGGTCGACACCCTTCATGTTAAATAGTTATTAAGCTTTAGTTAACCAAACCTGGTGATAAAAATATAGTATTTGCAAAAGAAGGCCGTATACACCATTTAAAATAAAATTAGATTTGTGCCTTCCAATAACAGCAGCCTGGCATATTCTTTTCCCTATGAAATATCATTAACACACTTTTATCTATATGAAAGAGAAGGGAAGGAGGGTAAGTGAATATTTATACTTTGATACAGAACTCAGTTTTCTGGGTTTTATTACCTTTATTTTCAGAATGTACTGATAAGGCAGAAATAATTGAAACTAAAGAATGCATTTCTTAATTATTTTTGTTCAGTGATAATCGTAGCACACCAACTATGTAAATCTTTTGTCTCTGTTCTTATTTTTTTCCTTCTGTTTTTATCTTTCTCTAGGGAAATTCCTGTTTTGTCTTTATATATTAAACTAGAGGCCTGGTGCATAAAATTTATGCACAGGCCAGGGGGTCCCCTTCAGCCCTGCCTGCACCCTCTCCAATCCGGGACCTCTTGGGGAATGTCCAACTGCCAGCAATTGGACATCCCTCTCACAATCCTGGACTGCTGGCTCTTAATTGCTCACCTGCCTGACAGCCTGGTCACCCCTCACTGCCTCTGCGTGCCAGCCTGGTTGCCCCTAACTGCCCCCCCCACCCCTGCTGGCCTGGTTGCCTTTTACTGCTCCTTCCACCCCCACCAGCCAGGTCGCCCCCAACTGCCCCCGTCTGCCAGCCTGGTCACCCCTTAGCTGACCCCCTTGCTGGTCTGGTCACCCCTAACTGCCACCCCTATTGGCCTAGTCGCTTCTCACGGCTCCTCCCGGCTGGCCTGGTCACCCCACGCAGCCTGTTCAGTTGTTTGGTTGTCCCTCACTAACCCCCCCTCCCCACTGATCTGGTTGCCCCACATAGCCTGCTTGCCAGTTGTTATTTGGTCATCCCTCACTAACACCCCTGCCAACCTGGTTGCCCCTCGCAGCCTGCTTGTTCAGTTGTTCGGTCGTACCTCACAAACCCCCCTGTAGGCCTGGTCATAGGCAACCATCTTGTAAGGGTGTGATGGGCAATTTGCATATTACTTCTTTATTATATAGTATACAAATGCTTTTCCACTACTACAACAAACAAAAAAACCTCCAATTAGATGAAGGTACTTGTGAAATAGAAAATAAAATTTCTCCTCTTGTGAGACAATATGATAGATAATTGATAGCAGTAAGTGATTTTTAACTGCCGAGCTACAAAGCTTTTTTATATTCCAATTATTAGTTCAAGCTGGTCAATTGATAGTGGCAGCAAGTTATTACCATTGGATAGTTTTGTAAATCATATAAAATACCAGTTGTAACTTCTGATAGGTTGTTTGCATAGGAGGTGGTTAATACCCATTGGCCAGTTATTGGGAATTTCATCAGAATGAAAATGTTGTAAAGCTTCCTTCTTGAGTTGATTTCTTAGGAAAACTTAATAAGGCCCTGGCCACTGAAAAATCTTTGTTTTGTTTTATTTTATTTTATTATATTTTATTTTATTTTATTTTTTTATAGCAAAGGTGGAGATTTATTGAAGAACAAGTACAGACTACAAAGCAGGGAGAGGGAAAAGGATCCCACAGAATGCACTTCCACATGGGAAGAGGGGAAAGGATCCACTTTGTTTTGTTTTAATACTGGCAAGATGAAGATAGTCAATGGTTCTTATCTTTAGTGTATGAGTTAATGTTTTTCAAGAGAATCTATGGCTTTCAAAATGTTGCAAAACACTAAGTAAGCTAGATTTGAGACTTCATCTCTAGTAATAAAACTTCAGAAGCCAAACTAAACTGGAAAATTTGCTTAGGAAGTAAGAATTTGGACTATTTCACACCGTTATACAGTTGTGAGTACATGAAACACTAGAGTTTATGCTTATATTATTTATTATTTTATTGTTTTCCATATGAACAACTGTGAGCCTACTTTTGCCCAACCCTGTATTTTGAGCTTGAAAATTGGGTCTATCTATTTTCCCTGTGCTTAGCAACTGCAGGTCTCAAGGCGGTTTTAATATCCATTACATATGCTCAATGCCAGAAAGGGCACAGAAATAAAGACATGTGACATCTGTGCTGGTTCTTTTTTACTATGAGAATCTATGTGAGGAAATGTATAGGCAGTTTTGATTTGTAGTTTTATCTTATCTGCTGAAATTTAGAAAAATGAAATATTGATACATACTTTACTTTTAGGTTTAAATTTTTTAAATCTTTGTATTAGACTTTCTAAGCATGTAAAAATGCTGAAAGAATAGTAAAATGATCACTCATAACTATATCTTGTAGGTTAATAGTTGTTATTGTTCTAACACATTGGCTTTAGCTACCTAGATAGACTTATTATATTTGCCTTATATAGATTTGTTTTGCTGAATCTCTGAAAATAAGTTACAAACATCATGGCATCTTATTCCTAAATACTTAATGTGCTTCTCCTCTGAATAAGGACTTTTTTCTATGCAGGTTCAATACCATCCCACTAGGAAAATTCACTGTAATACCCTAATACCATCTAATAGCTAGTCCATAATAAAATTTTCTCAGTTGTCCCCAAATTGCCCTAGAATCTAGTCATGATTTATGCATTACTTTTTGCTATCATTGTCTAATATTTCTTTTTTTTTAAATATATTTCATTGATTTTTTTACAGAGAGGAGGGGTGAGGGATAGAAAGTCAGAAACAAGAATCGGCTGCCTCCTGCACAATCCCTACTGGGTATGTGGCCACAGCCAAGGTACATGCCCTTGATTGGAATTGAACCTGGGACCCTTGAGTCTTCAGGCAGACGCTCTATCCACTGAGCCAAACGGGTTAGGGCTGTCTAATATTTCTTAATCTAAAAGAGTCCCCACTTTTTTTATTGTTGTTGTTAATCCTCACTAGAGAATATTTTTCCATTGATTTTTAGAGAGAGTGAAAGGGAGAGGGAGAGACAGAGAAAGAGAGAAACATGGATTCAAGTGAGACACACATTGATTGGTTGCCTCCCACATGCAGCCTAACTAGGGCCAGGGATTGAGCATGCAACTGAGGTACATGCCCTTGACCAGAATCAAATCTGGGACCCTTCAGTCCCAGGCCAATGCTCTATCTGCTGTGTCAAAGGGGCTAGGTAGGGCACTTTTTTTTTTTTTAAGATAAATCACTGATTGTCTTAGTGTGTTCCAAATTCTGAATTTATCAGATTATTTCCTTGTGTAGGTGTTAATTTAGTTATTCTATTCCTTATATTCCTTGTTAACACAACTCCTTATTAGCACCATTTTTTATTTTTCAGGAACAATTACAGGAAACTATTGCAATGCCAGAGTTAATCTTGGAAAACAATTTGACAACTCTGACCAAACTTGGAATATATCCTCCTTTTTTATGTTAGGAGGCTAACTAGTACAATCCTATGACTAAAATCATCAAAATTTTATTTACACTATTCTGTGTTTCATTTAGATTCATAAAATTTCCCTCCCCTTTTAAAAAATTTAGAACTATCCCATTTAATTTATTGGGTTAAAGCTAATTAAAGTTAAAATTAAGATTATTTATTCTTATATAAAAATTAGTATATTTCAGTGACTAGAACTGTTCAATATGGTTGCTGCTTGTGGCTATTGAATAGTTGAAATTTGACAAGTCTGAATTGAGATTTCAAAGACTACAGTGACAAAACAGATGTAATTACTGTATTAGTAATTTTTATATTGGTTATATGTCCAAATGATACTTTGGATATATTGGGTCAAATAAAATATATTAAAATCAATTTCATCTTTTTTTTTTTTTGTTGTTAATCCTCACCCGAGGATATTTTTTCCATTTTTTTTTTAAAGGAATCTGAAATTTAATTTTTATATTTTAGTTAATTTGTACTTGAGGATATTTTTCCATTGATTTTTAGGGAGAGTGGAAGAGAGAGGGGAAGAGAGAGAAACATCAATGTGAAAGAAAGACATTGATTGGTTGCCTCCTGCAGGAACCCTGACCAGGAAGGGGTCAGGGCCAGGGAAGAGCCTGCTGCAACCAAGACACATGCCTTGTCTGGAATCAAACTAGGGACCTTTTGGTCCACAGGCTGATACTCTATCCACTGAACCAAACTGGCTAGGACTTTTTCCATTGATTTTTTTTTTTTTTTAGGAGAGTGAAAGGGAGGGAGAGGGTAGAGGGAGAAAGAGAAACACCAATGTGAGAGACACATCACTTGGTTGCATCCGGCACATGCCCTAACCTTTCAGTGTGAGGGCTGACGTTAACCATTGAGGCATGCCAGGGTCAGGCTCTCTCCATTTTATAAATAAGAAAACAGGCTCCAAAAGGATAGGAATCTTATCCCAGAACAAGTGGCACTGCCCAGACTGAAACCCAAGTCTGTTTCTCTCAGTCCAAGGATTTCCGAATATAGCTACCCAGAGGTGTGAGAAGCATATAGTTAGTTAACCCTGTGCCCAGCTTGGATTGTTTTAAAAGTTGTTACGGAGTTGTGAAAATTGTAAGGTATTTGCATGAACAAAACATAGCCTAAGAAATTTAATGGTACTGAAAAAAAGTAAAAGATGGGAAAAGATTTGAAAGCACAATTCTGTGGTTTTCACTGAATAATCAAAGAAAGCTGTAAGTAAATGTAAGGATCATGTTCTTTTGACATAGTTGTTTAACAGTTCTTAGGATTACTTTTATCAGTAGTGGATTCCCAGTTTTAAAACTTGACGTCAGTGTCAGTTTTTACATATGTAAATGTCTGTGGCATGTATTTTGGCTGGTTCCAACAGAGGTCTTTGCCTCTGTTAACACAGACAATTCTAGATTAAGAGATATCATAACCAAATGTGCTCTATGAACCTTGATTAAATCCTAAAAAATTGCTAAAAAAAGACATTTTGGGATAACTGAGAAAATTCGAAAATGGGGTTGCTATTAAATGATATTAAGGAATGACTTGATTTTTTAAAAATATGTTTTTATTTCAGAGAGGAAGGGAGAGGGAGAGAGGGATAGAAACACCAACGATGCGAGAGAATTGTTGATTGGCTGCTTCCTGCACGGCCTCTACTGGGGATCAAGCCCACAACCTGGGCATGTACCCTGACTGGGAATCAAACTGTCACCTCATGGTTCATAGGTCGATGCTCAACTGCAGAGCCACACTGGCTGGGCGGAATGACTTAATTTTAACAAGGATAGTATGGGTATGCAGAGACTACCCCTCACTCCTGGGAGATGAGATACTTGCTGAAATAGTTAGGAATGAAGCATTATAATGTCTACAACTTTCTTTGAAGTGGGTTATACACCTTCAACCTATCTAGCTAGCTAAAGCCAATATGGCAGAACAATAACAAATATTAACCTATAAGATATGTTTACGAGTGATCATCGTATTATTCTTTGTTTAGGAAATTCATAATAAAGTTAAAAAATTTAAAACCGAGAGTAAAAAGTGTATATTAATATTCTGCCTTTCATGTATAAATGTAGAGTGCTCTTAATTTTCTACCTTTGACTTGCATTGCTCCAGGTTCACTGGTTCTTGAAGAGTGCTGGTAATCTAGGGTGTTGACTGCACTTAGATCCCCTGGGAAAGAGATTATCTCATAGTGTATTTGCTTATTTTCCTTCTAAATAAAAAGGAGATGAAAACAAAAGCGTAGAATTGGAAATTAACTATGAAGTTAAAGGAAAGGAAGATATGGGATGGGAATAGCTATATTGATTTGTAAAAAAAAGAAACCCTTTTTAAATAAATTGGATAAAAAAGAGAAAACAAATGATAATCAGAAATAAAAAAGAATCAGAGAAGTCAGAAAAATGGAGAAAAGTTTAGGAACAGGAAAGAAGCCAGGAACAATACTAAGATTTTAGGCTTTTAAGTTTTAATTCTCATATTTAAAAGTTTACTCAGGAAATGTTACAAATATCATAAGTAAGTGTTTGTCATTTAGAAGCTTTATTTTTTATTTTTAAAATTTTCTTAATACCATATACCTTTTATTTATCTTATCTATTTATTTATTTTTTGTTAATCCTCACCCAAAGATATTGTTCCATTGATTTTTAGAGAGAGTGGAAGAGAGAGGGAAAGGGCCTGCCTGCATCCAAGGTACGTGAATCGAACCCGGAACCCTTTGGTCCACAGGCTGGCACTCGATCTACTGAGTCAAACTGGTTAGGGCCAGAAGTTAGTTTCAGATTTAACCTTTGATTTGGCTATCTTTCTACCCTACCATATTTATAGATAAAATATTTACATGATTGAGAATACTTCCATAAAAAGAATTCCTCCTAAGGTATAAATTCTAAAACTTAGTTGTATTACCTAAATATTAGTATAATCAAATAATAAGGTAATCTTGTTTTTTTGTCTACCTTTTAGGGTTGTGCACCTATTTAATTTCCAGTGATGCTCTATTAGCATTGCACCAAAATTGGAAGGAACTTAGACTTTTTAAGCACATTTTAGAAATTTATTTTTAAGATATATTTGTATTGATTTCAGAGAGGAAGGAGAGGAAGAGAAAGATAGAAGCATCAGTGATGAGAGAGAAGCATTGATCAGCTGCCTCCTGCAGGCTCCACACTGGGGATTGAGCCTGAAACCTGGGCATGTGCCCTGACCAGGAATTGAACCATGACCTTGGGGTTCTTAGGTTGATGCCTAACCATTGAGCCACTCTGGCCAGGCTAAGCAGATTTATTTTGTTTTTTAAATATATTGATTTTTTTTTTTTTACAGAGGAAGAGAGAGGGAAAGAGAGAAACATCCATGAGAGAGACATCGATCAGCTGCCTCCTGCACGTCCCCTACTGGGGATGTGCCCACAACTAAGATACATGCCCTTAACCGGAATTGAACCTGGGACCTTTCAGTCCGTAGGCCAATGCTCTATCCACTGAGCCAAACTGGTTTCGGCTATTTTATTTTTTAAAACACATTTTATTGATTTTTTACAGAGAGGAAGGGAGAAAGAGAGCTAGAAACATCGATGAGAAACATTGCTCATCTGCACACTCCCTACTGGAGATGTGCTTGCAACCAAGGAACATGCCCTTGACTAGAATTGAACCTGGGACCCTTCAGTCTGCAGGCTGATGCTCTATCCACTGAGCCAAACCAGTCAGGGAAGCACATTTATTTTTGAATTAAATAGTTTTCACTTTATAGAAAAGTTGAAAGGCTAGAGAACTAACCAGATTGTGCTGAAACTTACTAGAACACTAGAGGCCCAGTGCACAGATTGGTGCACTGATGGGGGCCCTTGGCCTGGCCTGAGGGGATTGGGTTGAAACTGGGTCTCCTGAGGAGGTCCTGGATAGCGAGAGGGCGGTTCTTTGTGACAGGCCCCCAGAATCAGGCTCCCTCCTCTCTGGTTCCAGGTGCGTCACCCGAGAACCACGGCTGCCAAGTCACCGCAGCTCGGCAGCACCTGTGTTGAGCGTCTTCCCCCTGATGGTCAATGCACGTCATAACTACCAGTTGAATGGTTGGATGGTCGCTTAGGCTTTTTTATATATACTAGTAGCCCTGCACATTAATCCATGTGCCAGTAGGTCGCTGCTGCCCTCCTGTAGCTCTCTGCCTCCTGCTTGCTTGCTGCCCTTCCCCATCCTGTAGCTCTCCGCCGCCTGCTTGTAGTTCGCTGCCCCACTCTCCTGCAGATTCATGATCTGGTCGTTAGGCCACAGGGTGTAATGGATAATTAGCACATCCCTCTCATATAGGATAGATTATCCTGAGGGGTCTTCTCCCTTGCCCCCACTTACTATGGTCACTTGATTTCAAGTTTGTAGACTGGCCTGCTAGGCGAAGAGAGGATGGGTAAGCCCTTGTTAAAATTTGATTCTACCATTTGGTATTTGACTGCAATTAGAGTACTACTGAGAGGATTTGTGCACAGCAGGAACTGATTTTTTTATAACCTTATCCCTGGTCATTAACTCTTTTTCAGAACAAACATTGATTTAAAGCAATTTAAACATAACTGTGCTTCAGTTCTGAACATGGTTTTATAAATAAACTTCTAATGCCAGGTAGACGCTTTCACAATACAACATAGAGAGACTATTCCACATATTAATAAGCATCAAAATTATATCAAATGTAGCTGTAGTTCCCAAAGATCTCATTTGCTTTACCTCTAAAGCCCCATGATAGTAACTTCATTGTTTCTGGATATTTCTTTTCAGAAGATTGGATTATGGAGAAGGGGTGATAAAACCCAGTCTTCCATATGACACCTTATACATTTCAAAAATTAGGTTAGCATTTTTGGAGTAGGAAGGGCCAAAGAGGGTATCTACTCATGCAACTGATTCCTTTCATGAAGGGAAATATCTAAACTGGATATTTGTTCACAGCCTAAGACCTGGAGTTCTTTTTAATGTTTTTTAAATATGTTTATTGATTTTTAAAGAGAGGAAGGGAAAGGGATAAAGAAATAGAAACATTGATAAGAAACATCATCGATTGGCTGCCTTCTGCACAGATGACCCCTACTGGGGATGGAGCCTGCAACCCAGGCATGTGCCCTGACCAGCAATCCTGTTTCCGGGGCGATGCCCAACCATTGAGCACACCGGCCTGGTGGATTATGTAGCATTTTAAAAAATATATTTTTTATTGATTTTTCACAGAGGGAGGAAAAGGGACAGAGAGTTAGAAACAGAAACATTGATGAGAGAGAGACATGGATCAGCCGCCTCCTGCATGCCCCCTACTGGGGATGTGCCCACAACCAAGATACATGCCCTTGACAGGAATGAACCTGAGACCCTTCGCAGGCCGATGCTCTATCCACTGAGCCAAACCGGTTTTGGCAAGGATTATGTAACATTAAAAAAAAAATCTTTATTGTTCAGATTATAACAGATGTTCCTCTTTTTTTCTCCCATAGCTCCCCTCCACCTGATTTCCCACCCCACCTCATGCCCTTACCTTCTGCCACTGTCTTCATCCATAGCTGTAAGATTTTTGTCCAGTCTCTTCCCGTGCCCCTCACATCCCCTTAGAAAGGGAGTGGACTGAGAATTGTCAGTCCACTCCCTTTCTATGCCCCTGATTCTATTATATTCACCAGTTTATTCTGTTCATCAGCTTTTTAATTCACTTAATTTTTAGATTCACTTGTTGATAGATATGTATTTGTTGTTCATAATTTTTATCTTTATCTTTTTCTTCTTCCTCCTCTTTTTAAAGAATACCCATCAGCATTTCATATAATCCTGGTTTGGTGGTGATGAACTCCTTTAGTTTTTTCTTGTCTGTGAAGCTCTTTATCTGACCTTCAATTCTGAATGATAGCTTTGCTGGGTAGAATAATCTTGGTTGTAGGTTCTTGCTGTTTATCACTTTGAATATTTCTTGCCACTCCCTTCTGGCCTGCATAGTTTCTATTGAGAAATCAGATGACAACCGAATGGGTGCTCCCTTGTAGGTAATGAACTGTTTTTCCTCTTGCTGCTTTTAAGATTCTCTCTTTATCTTTTGCTCTTGGCATTTTAATTATGATGTGTCTTGGTGTAGTCCTCTTTGGATTCCTTTTGTTTGGGGTTCTGTGCGCTTCCTGGACTTGTAAGTCTATTTCTTTCTCCAGGTGGGGGAAATTTTCAGTCATTATTTCTTCAAATAGGTTTTCAGTATCTTGCTCTCTCTCTTCTTCTGGAACCCCCATAATTCTGATGTAGGTACGCTTGAAGTTGTCCCAGAGGCTCCATACACTATCTTCACATTTTTGGATTCTTTTTTCTTTTCCAGTGGAGTATTTCCTATTTCTTAATATTTCAAATCTTTGACTTGATTCTTGGGATCCTTTAGTCTGCTGTTAGGTTTCTCTATAATATTTTTATTTCAGTCAGTGTATGTTTAATTTCTAGTTGGTCCTTTTTCATCTCCTCTTGGGTCTCGCTAAATGTATCCATCTTTTCTAGGAAATTATTGAAAAACCTTATAACCGTGGTTTTGAACTCTATATCCCGTCATTTGTTTTCCTCCATTTCTTTTGTTTGTGATCTGCTTCCCTGAATTGGTAGAGTAGCTTTGTGTCCTAGATGTCCTATATGGCCCAGTAGCTCCACCTTCCCAGTTACCTGAGGTGGACTCTTTTGGTGCGCCCCTTTGTGGACTATGTGTTCAGTCTTGTTGTAGTTAAGTCTTGATTGTTGTTGGTATCACTGGGGGGGTTTGACCTCCAAGCCAATTGGTTGTGAGGACCCGCTATGTCTGTAATGGAAGAACTGCTGTGCTGGAGACACCCTTATGGGGCAGGACTTGCTTCAGTGGGGCTTTGGTGCTCACTGAGTCTGGCTCTTGAATGTGTCACTTATGGATGTAAGGAGTTGAAATCTGGTTTCGTCTCACATTGACCACTAGTACACTGGCTTCTGGATCTCCAAAGGGGTGCAGGTCAGCTACTGTGTGAGGCTATCCAGCAGGAGCTACAGCGTGATCTGCAGATTTCTCCTCTTTGCTTCCTGGTTTTGGAGCTGTCTGACCAGAGCTGCAGTTTGTTAAGTTAGGCTGAGATAGGGCAGGCCATTTATGTGCAAAAATCACTGTGCAGGGCTTGCTTGGGTTTGTAAATTGTGCAGGGTGGGGTCTCAGGGAATCACTAGGCTAGGGGGTGGCAAACAGCAATGGCTGCCAGTCAGCTGTCTCTGTGTCCTCGCCCCCATGTCCTGCATCCTAGGACAGTAAATGATTCCTGTGCGCACCTCTGCAAGAAAGCCACCCTCACTTTCTGACCTGATGGCAGACAGTCCAGCTTCTCCCCATAGGAGTTTGGGTCCCCAAAGTCTTGCCAGAAACTGGAGTTCAGAGTAATCGGGAGCTTGTGTCTCCCTTCTAGTTGAAAAACACCGCACCCAGCCGCCAGCCTGATTCTCGGGATTCGCCCGCCTCCCGTACCTCAGCTTCCCCATGGTTCTGGGTGATAGACATTTTGTCTTTTAGTTGTAGATTTGGTGTGGTTGTGAGAGGCAGCACGTACAGGTGTATACCTTATGCCACCATCTTGGTTTTCTCCGGATTATGTAACAATTTGACAATGAAGATAGAGACATGGAATTTTTGCTCAGTAGTAATGCTAGTTATTATTTCTTTGACTTAATTTTGTATTTACAAGAACCACATTTAAAAATATCAATTTTTTTCTTAACTACAGGCATGTGTGCATACACAGACTTACATTAAACTAAAAGAAGATTAAAGGAAGAAATGACCAATTTAAAATTACCAGATCCTTTTTTTAAGACCTAATGTATGCTTTCATTTTGTATTCAGAATAAGACAAAATGCTTTTTGTGATAGTTTTAAGGTATCAAAGCAAGAAAAGTGATAAATAATGAATATATTCTTTTTAAGTTTCTAAATAAGACAACTTTTTTAATCCTAGGAAAGGATAACAAAAGTAGTTCAGAACATGAAAGAAATGTCATTCTTTTTATATCTTCCTTTTTGTGAGTACCTGATATACAGATATTTTTAATTATTATATGAGGAGTGAACAGTGGCAGAAATGCTTTCTCTATGAAAAAATGAGCCACATGTTCCTTTTTGGATAGCTCCTTTCATTAATGCATTTTGTACGATTCCATTCACATAGAAGGTTTTTAGCCCTCCCATCTTTTGTTTTGAAGCAGAGAATATCTGTAATTATTTTGTGCAGAATTATCAGAGACATTCATTCTATATTTCTATAATGAAAAAAGAAACTATGCTTGTTGACATTGTGTGGTTTTAGAGGAAAGTTGCGGCAATACATAGCTCTGGGAAAAGGACAAGATAGATCTAGAACTTCTGACCTTGTTGGGGAGAAGTAGGAACTAAATTCCTTTGCTTAGAGTTTTTTATGGTATAATCAGCTATCTCAAACAGCACAACTTCCTTTGTCAGAGGCTTAGTGGTAGGACAGACGTGATACAGATCTGTAGCTTCAGTCTGGACTTTAACATAGAGGTGAAGTGAATCTTGGAAACTCTTTGGAATCCAAATTTCAAAGGAGCACATTGAATGAGTGGATAAGAGGAAGAGGGACCAGAAGATTGGGTATAAAGTGAGAGGAAACTAACCCTGAGAAGCAGTTAAACTGACCCAGTTTGATGGGATCTGCCAGACCCTGGAGCTAGAAGGTGGAAGGCCATTACAGGCCATTTAGACCGCATGTGACACTGGAATCCCTCTTTAGTGCTCTTCATATGTGGTCACACTTGGACTACCTCCAGTGGCAGGATGCTCACTCTGGAGGTAGACAGTCCCTGACTTGAGAAAATGTGTACCCATACTTTTATTAATGTAGTCCTTGTAGAAAAGTTAAATACAGGCCTATATGGAGTCCATAAAGGGCAAGTCTCCAGCAGCTCACTGATGAATGTTACCCACATATACATGTTTTCCCCTGCATGTACTGTGAACTGTGTAAAATAGTTCATTTTTGTTTTTTGAGAATATTCTATATACTTTTCTGCAGTTTTTGTCACTTGACATTTTGAATGTCTGCATTACTGCATATGGATTAACCTAATTGTTTTTGATGACTACCGCATATGATGTATACCAGAGTTTATTCAACTGATGTGTTTTTTAAAAATATATTTTTTTATTGATTTCATAGAGGAAGGGAGTAGGAAAGAGCTAGAAACATCAGTGATGAGAGAGAATCATTGATCGGCTGCCTCCTGCATGCCTTTTGCTGGGGATCAAGCCCGCAACCCGGGCATGTGCCCTGACCGTGACCTCCTGGCTCATAGGTCAGTGCTCAATCACTGAACCACACTGGCCTGGTCAACCAATGTCTTACTGATAAATATTTTGAGTTCCTAGTTTTGTGCTCTTAGAGATAATAATGCAATGAACATTTATTATCTTGACAGTTCTAAGTACAAAGCTTTTTTTTGTACTGGCCAAACATCTTCCTCCTAACTTCTACTTACTGGTCATAAAAACAGTTGCCATCTTCTTTAGACATGGTCTGTTTTGCTGATGTCTAAAGTGCAGTGATGGAACTGAACACTTTTAAATGTGGTTTCACCTGAATGGAGAACATGAGATTGTATTATTTTATTTTCCTTAAATATGTTTTTTTTTTTAATTGATTTCAGAGAGAGGAAGGAAGAGGGAAAGAAGGATAGAAGTATCAGTGTTGAGAGTGAATCATTGATTGGTTGCCCCCTGCATGCTTCCTACTGGGAATCAAGTCTGCAACCCAGGCATGTGCCCTGACTGGGAATTGAACCATGACCTCCTGGTTCATAGGTTGACGCTGAACCACTGAGCTATCCAGCTGGACGGAGTGTCTCTTTTTGTGTGTGTGTATGTTTTTCCCATGATTTTATTACCTCTTAAACCTATCCTGTCACACATTGTTAGTTTATGTTGAGGATAGAGTCAGGTTAATCTTTACATTTGGAGTTGGTGGATCCTTGGAGTATCTGATAAAAGCTGTGGACTTCTCACTATTTCACCCTACCCCCAAAATGCATTAACACAATTATTGTTGCAGTTTCAGGTGGTTCTTGGGTCTTCAGTGTTTCTAATTTCTTTATGATTACTTTGCTGAAGTCATAGATTCTGTCATCCTCTATCAGTGCTGTTACATAGTCAAAAATTAAACCAGAGTGCTCACTTCGGCAGCACATATACTAAAATTGGAACGATATAGAGAAGCTTAGCATGGACCCTGTATAAGGATGACATGCAAATTAGTGAAGCATTCCATAGTTTAAAAAAACACACCCAGAAATGGTCAGTTTTGCATTTTTTAGTGAGGCTTCTAGGGTGTAGTAGTTTCTTATTTGCAGGTGCTGTTTTTTTGTTTTGTTATTATATTATTATTTTTAAATAATGCAGGATCAGCCTCAAGCTAACCATTCTGTAGTTGAGAAATCTGTCTGGCTTCTAGTCCTCTGCCATTCTTCACAATTCCACACAGATTACAGAAAGCAATTAAGCAGCCTTATCTGTGAAGCCTCTCAGGATCCCAGGATGTGATTTGTGAGATCAAATGACTTGAACTCAGTGAGAATATCTAGCTGGTTTTTCTTTTTTTTCTCAGCCATCTTGGATTTAAGTTTCTTCTTAGTCATTGTATTTGATCTTCAGATTGGAAAGAATAAAACATTCTTAGCTGAGAAAGGAAATAAAATAGGAGTAAGGCTGTTTGTCTTGGTTAATATTATATTAACTACTTCATCCAGGGAAGACTTCACTTTTTCCTCTACTTTTTACTTTAACCTCTAAACTACCATTTATTCAATATCTGGCACTTTATACAACCACAGTTCATTCAGAGGCTTTAGCCTTGTTCACAATTTTCTTATAGCTCCATTCTAATACTTATTTTATGTGCCTGCTTGTGTGTGTGTGAGCGTGTGTGTTTTTACCATCTGTTGTAAGTAGTTTTTTAACATCTGAATTCCAGAAAGCTCTGTGCAGCACATTAGATTTTTTAGATACTTTATTCCTTTCTTCCCCTTATGCAGTCAACATCATGCTTTTGAGAACCTCCAAGCTTTTGAGAGCCTTTACACAGTTTCTGATCTTGGAATCGGTCCTAATTTTTCTTTGAAAAACTTGAAATCTGCCTATCCAATATGTGCATCATTCCCCTTCCTTTCTTGTTCTCCAAACAACACGGCTGCTGGCTGCTTTCTCCAAAGCTTCCTTCTACTGGTATGTTACTAATCATGTATTACTGGTGAGGATTAGATCCAAAGTAACAGTTTCTCTCATTTCTCCTCTACTTTCTGAAAGATTGAATTTTTACACAGACGGGAAGCACATCATCAGATGCATTGACTTAAGCTGAGTGACACTTCAACAGATGTACCCTGGTCAGTAAAAAAGCTAGTAACTGCTATTATTTTTTGTACAGTACCCTACGACACAGACCATGCTACGTCCTTTTCACTTACATTATCTTGCTTATCTCCTTTCTTAGGGTTATGAGGTGTAGGTACTATTGTTATCCAGTAATTCAGATGAAGAACTGGACTTAAGGATGTTGAATTGCCCAAGATTGCACAGCTTGTGAGTGCCAAAGTCAGATATTTCCTAAATCAGATTTTTTGTTTTGTTTTGTTAATCCTCACCCGAGGATATGTATTTTTTCCTATTGATTTTTAGAGAGAATGGAAGGAAGCGGGAGTGATAGAGAGAAATATCGATTGGTTGCCTCCTGTGTGTGCCCTGACCAGGGCCAGGGATTAAGCCTGCATTTGAGGTACTTGCCCTTGACTGGAATCAAACTCCTGACTCTTCAGTCCCCGGGACAACCATCTAACCAGTGAGAAAACCGGCTAGGGCCTAAATCAGACTCTTAATCACCATACTAGGCTGTTTGACATGGTGCTTAATTACTATGCTGGACAAGATTCTTATACTTCAAAACCTGTGTAGCTCTCAGACCACTGGCTGTGCACAGTAGGCTCTTAAATATTTAATTGGAGGTTTGTTTCTTGTTGTTTTCCAGGGTATTATTGCCTTTTAACTCTTACAAATCAATAAGAAAATGATGAGAAAATGAGTGAGGCACACTGTTAGGCAATTCATAGAAGAAGTGAGTGGAAAATGAAAAAAATTCATTTTTACTAATAAAATCTTTTGATGTTTTAGATCATTTTTAAAATAAATTTAAGGTTGTTGTTTTTTAAAATATATTTTATTGATTTCTTACAGAGAGGAAGAGAGAGGGATAGAGAGTTAGAAACATCAATCAGCTGCCTCCTGCACACCCCCTACTGGGGATGTGACCAAAACTGTGTGATCTTGAGGGCCTCTTTTGAATCTCATGCCCTTGATCAGAATCAAACCTGGGACCCTTCAGTCTGCAGGCTGGAGCTCTATGCATGGAGCCAAACCAGTTAGGGCAGGAGATCCTTTGTTAAAATGTAAGACTCTTGGTGCTCTCCCTCTCTGGAGCACCCTTGCCTTTCCCTTCCTCCTCTTGGTGCATTACTTTTGCTTTTGTCTTTTCCTCTTTTTCCTTTATAACTTGTTTTCTCAGCCCATTTCTTCTGTGGCTCACTTTTACTATCTCTGCAACTTTCTAAATAAACTTTCTCTTATAATTTGGAAAAAAATGGCAAGACTCTCTCATTTTATATAAATATGATATAGGCTTTTTCTGATTGGTTTTCAACTTCTTACCACTAGGCCAGTTTGATAATCTTTTATATCTAAAGTTTGTAGCACTCACAGATATGCTGTACAGCTTCATACCTGTCATCCTCATTTATTTACTGGTAAATGTGTATTTATTTTCATTTTGCCAAATATTTTTCTAAGTGCTCTGTGGAAACAGACCACACCTTATCCTTTAAAAAATTTTTTTCCTTTATTGATTTTTAGAGAGGAAGGGGAAGGGATAGAGAGATAGAAACATCACTGAGAGAGAAACATCATCTATCAGCTGCCTGCTGGGGATTGAGCCCCCAACCTGGGCATGTGCCCTGAACCGGTGACCTCTTGGTTCATGGGTCAGTGCTCAACCATTGAGCCATACCAGCTGGGCTTAGTCTTATATTTTTAAATCTACCTATAGCATTAGCACAATACTTAAAAAGTGTGTTTATGAGATCTTAGTAATCATCTTAATTAGGTAGTTTTAACTTAAAAAATAAAATGGAAAAGAAATGACCTTATCAACTGAATTCTTTTTTTTTAACTGAATTCTTAATTATGATAGTTGATGATACCAAGTCTTTATGTGAAAAACGTACTGAGAATTTTGTGTGTTTTTACTAACTCACTAACTCAATTCCCCAAATTTTTCAGTCATGGTTGTTCTTATATGTATTGTTACTTGTGATTAAGAAAACTGTGGTCATATTCTTCTCTGCTGTGACACCTCTATCTGTCCTCGTAGCCACCACTTGTAGCCCAGGGCCTAACATACAATGGTGATTAATACATTTTAGAGGAATTTAGGTTGTGCCTGGAAAGTAACTTGTTTACTTTTAAAAGCTTGGAAATGTGCATAGGTTATGGCAACTACAGATTGCAAAAAACAAATGTGATAAAAGATTTTTAAAAAAGTTTGTGATCTTAACAGGAAAAGCAATTTCAGTAAAGTAAGCCTAAAATTGTACTCTCCATCTTGGTGGGTTTTGATGTTTTATGTGCCATTGATGTTCTTTCTTTTGGTTAAATTTTATTACTTTTTTCTTAGGTTAAGACATCAGAATTTTACAGATACTCTCGACAGCTGCGCTATGAAGTTGAACAAGCATTGAATTACTTTCAGAACATTCACCATCAGCCTTTGTTGGACATGAAATCCAGCCGCATCCGCTCTGCCAAACCGCAAACTACAGTATTCCGAGGAATGATTGGACATAGCATGGTTAACAGTAAAATACTCCTCTTAAAGAAACCAAGAGTCTGGTGGGAACTAGAGGGCCCCCAAGTACCTCTGCGCCCGGACTGCCTTGCTATTATCAATAATTTTGTGTTCCTGTTGGGCGGGGAGGAACTGGGCCCAGATGGTGAATTTCATGCTTCTTCCAAAGTGTTCAGGTATGATCCGAGACACAACTCTTGGCTCCGGATGGCAGATATGTCTGTTCCGCGTTCAGAATTTGCAGTTGGTGTTATTGGAAAGTTTATTTACGCTGTAGCAGGCAGAACCAGAGATGAGACTTTCTATTCAACTGAAAGATACGATATCATCAATGATAAATGGGAATTCGTGGATCCTTATCCAGTTAACAAATATGGACATGAAGGGACAGTGCTCAATAACAAGTTGTATATCACTGGTGGAATCACCTCATCATCCACCTCCAAGCAAGTGTGCGTTTTTGACCCCAGTAAAGAAGGGACCATAGAGCAGCGGACCAGAAGAACCCAAGTCGTTACCAACTGCTGGGAGAACAAGAGCAAGATGAATTACGCAAGATGCTTTCACAAGATGATCTCTTACAATGGCAAGCTTTATGTCTTCGGTGGTGTCTGTGTGATCTTGAGGGCCTCTTTTGAATCTCAGGGCTGCCCTTCCACAGAAGTGTACAACCCAGAGACTGACCAATGGACCATCTTGGCATCCATGCCAATTGGTAGAAGTGGCCATGGTGTGACTGTGCTGGACAAACAAATAATGGTTCTTGGAGGCCTTTGCTACAACGGTCATTACAGCGATTCCATTCTCACCTTTGATCCAGACGAAAACAAGTGGAAGGAAGATGAGTACCCACGGATGCCCTGCAAGCTGGATGGTTTACAAGTGTGCAACCTGCACTTTCCAGAATATATATTGGATGAGGTCAGACGTTGCAACTAATGACATCTTTCTCACTTCAAAGCCAAACAAAAAATTGGTTTGTGACAGAGTAGTTAATTGAAAACATATAAGAAAAACCTCACCAGTTTTACTATCAAAGCCATTGGTCTAATAGCATAAAAATTTTTCATTCTGTGCTAGCATCCGTTGTTTTCTTTTTTAGTGGCCTCAAACTCATGCAATAAGTTAGTTCTAAGCACTAGCTCTTGAAACTACTTCCTGAGTCAGTTTAATAGAATGATACACTTATCTGGGAAGCTGATTTTATGCTTTAAACATTTCTCTCAGATGTCACTGTAGGAGTCATGCATCTTCGAAGAGAAGACCTGATAAGTGTCACTTGTAATTTCTGTTCCTATCTTGACCTGAAATCTTTTTGAACATTTATTTCAGTCCGTTAGACATTTTGGTTTTATTGTTTAAGTTTAAAACTCTTGCCCTTTTTTGCATGGCTTTTTGCTGAAAATGCAAAAATATAAATTTTCTACAAAGTTAACTTTTTATATTCAAAACACTATTTCTAAGCTGCCTTCTCTTATCTGCATTGTGTTAGTGAAAGCGTACCCATACGTGCATACATCTTAAGAATATATAAGGCACACCCTCTTTTATGCGTGGTTAGTATTCTATATTTTTAAGCTAGTGCACTTGCACACACACGGTTTGCCATACTTGTTGAATTTTAGATGTAATGTCTTTTCATGTATTAACATTTTTAGAAAGTTAAAATAACTGGAGTCCTCATTTGGTGTCAAAGTAGTCTATCTTCAGTCCATACTGATTCAGTAATATTTGAACTCATATTCCTGAAACATGTATGGATTTCTGAAAACTAACATTTTATATTTTCAAAAGTAAACATTAGTGTTCCTTATCGATGTATGTCTTCTTTTTGAACATGTTTTTCTTTGCAGTCTGTTTAACGTTGCCCTGTTTTTAGTGAGAATTGGAATGATATATGACAAGCCCTGGCCCTGCAGCGTGCAAGCACTTTTAAAGAGAATTTAGGTAATACCAGACTTCTAAATAAAGGCCCCTTAAAAGTAAGTGCAACTTCCATTCTTTACCTTCAGTAAGGCTGCTGCATCTGTTATTGAATGGAAAGTAGCAACTTGTGGAAGATTTGAGCTCAGTTTTGACTTAGAGGTAAGGAATAGAATTATAATCTAACTGGTCATATCTATTTGTTTACTTAGTACAAAAATTTAGCGGCACTGGGATATAAGCCCTCAGCTTTTGTTTGTTTTTTTCTGAAAGCTACTAGCATGAAGGACAGTAACCTCAAAGAGAATGGATGGAGAATAACTGTTGAAAAGCATTTATAGTAAGTGTTTTAGGATTAGCCGCACCTTTCAACTCGAAGGAAAAACAAATGGTTGAAAAAGTTAAGAATAACCAGGAAATGGTTCATTCATATTGATGCCATTTTTTCCCCCCGAGTAGAGTCTATAGCTGATACAGATTAGATCTACACTGGCGAAACTTGCCAGATCTTAGGATATTGGTGCAATATTGCAATGCCTTCTGTATGGCGGTTGTATAAATTGTCTAGTTTCACTTTTTTTTTTTTTTTTTTTTGCTGCTGCCACCACTGAACATGAGATAGAAGAGTGAAGTCATGGAAATGTGAAGACTTTTGTTTTGTTTTGCAGTTAAATGAGACAACTGTTTTTTTAATACTCCAAAATTGGAGGTGTTTGGATTTAAGAAACAATCAGTCAGGTACACAAGTAGTTTTTGAAGAAGAAAAACATTGGCATTGGTTTTAGAAGTCAAATTAGTGTTCTTTTGTATATGAGACTTAAATTTTTATTAGATGATTCTATCGTTTGCTTTTTTTAAAAATGAAACTCGATACCATTTTCGATGGTAATATTTTCATTTAAAAATAATTTCTACTCATTTTACTTTTGAAAGCTAGGATTCACTAAGTCATTTAGTTATTTTTCTAATATATTAGCTGGTTTAGTGTTTTGTGTGTTTGCTGCTTGCTTTATAGGAAACAATAATGTCTTCATTAATTTCCTCATTGTTGTCTTTCGCTGGAAAAGACCGAGACAGGGTACCCTTCATCAAGCTTTTTACACTCCAGTGGTGGTTCTCTTTAATTGCTTAGATATGACTTCATAGCCCTAGTTAAGGTAAGATCTGGGCAAACAGTTGAAATTCTTGGTTTTCCATTCTAAAGTCAGAAGGCCAAGGTCAAAGCTCATGTTTTGGAAATTTTGTGAAATCATAACTTGAAGTAACTTTGGGTTCAGCTTCACACTTAAGTCATGTCTGACCTGTTGTTAGCTGTAATCAGTTTTAAGCTTTAAGAATAGTTGCTATTGCTTGGGTTCTTTATGAATGTATGAGAAAATTCTTCTGTTTATATGTAGAGTTAATTTAGGTTCTTTTAAATCCATGGTAACTTACATTCCCTTTTCAAGTTATGGTTTAATTGCAAAAAGAGATTTATTTTTGTTATACTAAACTATGGAAAATTTTCATAGTTTTTTTTTTTCAAGTTTATTTTTTGAATGCTTCATTTGGAACCATTTTTGTTTGTATACATTATATGTGTTCAAGATAGTAGTTCTTAAAAAATTCAGTAAGAGATTTGAAACTATTTAGTGCAACTGTTGTGATCTTTGTGTGTTATTTTTCACTTTACATTTTAAATGCCAGACTTTATAAAAATAGCTGATCTTCATTAGTTGCATCTTAATTAGAAATGTTTGTTCTCTTTCATGTCTTTTGACCTAAGTTTTGACTTTAATCTGCTTAAAGAAAATTCTTGCACTACAACCTTTTCATAAAACTCAAGATTGTCTCATTGAAGGTTTTGTATTGGAAAAAATACTACTGGTTTTTTTTTTTTTTAAGCAAAGCTTAATTAATAGAATTATTAGCTTTTGAGACAGCTTTCTCTGTGTCCTCATTACTCTGCTCTGTGTGAGTGTTACTATAATTTGTGAAATATTGACTGAGCCCTTCACTTACCTTTTCTAAAGCAGCACCTTTGGACACCTCATTCTGGGAAGCCTGCTCGAGTCATAGTAAAGGACACACATTTGTATGGGGAGAAGTAAAAATGGAGAGTTTTGTCTTAATTACAAGAAACTAAGCTTTAAAATATTTTATAACAAATTATTTGAGCTGCATAATCTAAACATGTCAAACGTTCAGTGGGACTATTTTTATATATGTATATGTGGTTGTAGGTCATAACATTTCAGTTTATAATATAAATTGTTATTTCAGTTTATAAGCTATCTCTCAAAAAAGGCTAGCTCTTTTGAGAATACATAATTTAAAGTTTTAGATTGAAGTGAAACACAACATAGATAATAGTGAAATTAGATATAATTGAGGGCTATATAGCAGTAAAACTGCTAGTGCCATTTTTTTTGTTTGCCTATTATACATTTTTTGATTTTTTTTGTACTCTGAACATTTTTAGGGATCATACATTTGTTCGATTAGATTAGAGTTGGTTTGGGAATAAATATCTTCTAAAAAGAGATTTATCTTAAAAACAAAAGTCCTGGAAAATTAGGTTATTGAAAGTTTATAAAGTCAAATACTCAATAGACATAGAACGGAATAAGTAAACTCAAAGTCAGATCCTTTCAGTATATCAGTATAACTTCAATATTACACGAGTAACACTAAAGAGAATGCCATCAGCTTGGTTTGTTCCCCCTGATAATCTTGGATTTTCTTTTTACATCTTTGGGAACAACTTGCATTAAAACATTTTGTTCTTCAGTATACCAGTAAGGATTAGGAGTTTGCTTTCTGAAGGAATCTTCCTGTGAGGTGGTTTGAGAGGTTATTTTCTACCTAACTTGTATATGCCCTATACCTCTTGGGCATACTTTGTCTAATTAGAAAAATATTTGGACCTTTAGGTACATTTTGGGCCAACAGTCAAATAATCCTAGGACAGATTAAAAAAAATCTTAGAATAATTTAAGGTTTGCCTTTTATACCTGTTTTGAAAGCCTTTACATTTTTGTCAGGTAATTTTTCCCAAGCCGTGAATATAATCTATTCAAACATGTTTATGCTATCCATTCTGTTTTTAAATTGAAAAAAAAATGTTAAAAGTGTTTATGAAGAAAAGTTTAAATAAAATATTTTTCATCTTTAAAACATACTTCTTTATCTCTTATTATTTACTATCTTTAATCCATCACTGTCAGAGTCACTCATGACTTGATTAGCATTTCCATTTTGTTTTCCTTCAATGTGCCAAGGAAGTGCCATAAAAATGTGATCTGTACTGATGCTCTCAGCCACAGATCCAAATGAGAGCATTAGAGTGAATTATTTACACTTACATACTATGGAAATTTTACCATGAAGCCAAGTAATTAAAGTTCCACCAACACAGAGTTTTGTAGAGTGAAAATATAGAACTGAGAGAAAAGCATTTGCAAGCCTTAGTTTGGTAACTTATAAGTTTCCTTTAGCATTTTTGATTCATTGTTCTTATAAAGGCATTTCTAAAAATAGGAAATAGGCAAGAATGAATCTGCTATATCACAAGCACTTGGATTTACATAGGCCAGCGTGTGCCTCCTTTAAAATGGACTCCCGAGACACCTCAGCAGGGTTCCCTGGATCCTGGCCTCAAGCTACCTCTCCAGTCTCCCCCTCTGTCACTTCCTACATACACTCCATAATGTTGTGATCTTTGTGTGTGAATTTCCAGTCTCAAATTATTTGCTTTCTTTCCCTTTCCCTGCTTCCAAAATGTACTTCTTTTTCAAAGCCCAACTCAAATGCTTTCCTCCTCTCTTGCAACCTGTTCTCTCCCATTGAATTAATCGCTTCTTCTACACTCAGTACATTTATAGTTCTTACTTCATTTTGCATAATAGCTGGGTATAATTCGTTCTCCACACCTAGATCATAGTCTCTTTGGAATAAAGGACCTTCTTTATTCCTCTTGGTACCCTCATCTCTAGAGTGATACATTTTTTACACAACAGGCACGGAGTTCTAAATGTTCATTGCAGCATGTGGCAAATTCCATGTGCGCTCCAGACAGATGCTATAAACATCTGGAAGAAGGAGATATTAATATTAGTTCCCGAGGGCTTTCGTCTCTGCTTCCTTCTCTGTCTACTCATTCCTTGTACAGTCTCACCTACAACTTTTATTTATTATTTATTATGCAGTTTATTCTGACTGGCTTTTTCATTTTATTTTTATTTATTTAAATTTTTTTATTGATTAAGGTATTACGTATTTATCTTTATCCCCCCATTAACTTTTCACCTACAACTTTTATTTTGTTACCTGCCAAATCTATTTCTCAACTCAGAGTTTTCAACCATCGAACATTTCCCGCATGTTTTATTGGAATTTCATTTTTAACATATATTTTATTGATTTTTTTACAGAGAGGAAAGGAGAGAGAAAGTTAGAAACATTGATGAGAGAGAAACATCAATCAGCTGCCTTCTGCACACCTCCTACTGGGGATGTGCCCGCAACCAAGGTACGTGCCCTTGACCGGAATCGAACCTGGGACCTTTCAGTCCGCAGGCTGACGCTCTATCCACTGAGCCAAACCAGTTTTGGCTTTATTGGAGTTTCAAACTGAACAAGTGTAAAACTGAATACATTATCTCCTTCTGAAACTTCTGCCCCTTGTCCTGTATTTCCTGTATCATGATGTGGTTCTACCATTGCCTGGGACTATTCAAGTTTAAAACCTGGCAATTGTGTACCAATGCCTCTTTCCGCCTTCACCTCACCGTCTTGGTTCATCCAGGCCTATCAGTTTAAGTCCTTAGTTGCCATCCCCTCTCCATACTTTCCTCACTCAGGTCCTTGTCATTCTTGCCGGCCTCTGGGAGCTTTCTTTCTGATCTACCTCCACAACTAATTTTCTCCACTGCTGCCAGAGGGAACTTTCAAAACACAAAGCAGATCCTGGGATCCACCAGCCTTTCATAAACTCCCTTAATCTTGAGAATAAGATCCAAACTTTCTAGCCTGCCACAAAAGGTCCTTCATCTTTTACTCGCTTTTTACCTATTCAGTTTCTCTCATCCCATATTCTGGCGATGCAAGCTCCTTAGAGTTCCCTGAATACATTACATCTCTAGCCTTTCTGCCTTTGTACGTGCCCTTTCCATCTTCCTTTCCTAGCTAAGCCTTTCATGGCCGTCAAGAACCAGCCTGGGCATTGTAGCCTCTGTCAAGTCTTTTTTTTTTGGGGGGGGGGGCGCAGGCAGAATTTTATGACTTTATTAATACAAATATGTGGATACAATCTGTTCATTTTCTTCACTGCAGTCTGGCGTTGGGATTGGTGACTGATGGCCAACGGGGCTGCTCTTTCCGCAGTGGCTTTGTGGTTCTTTGGGGAGACGGGAGCAATCTCAGCACAGTGATTGTTGCGCATCAAGCAGCACTCCCAAGCTGTGGTGGACGTTGTGGACCAGAAACTTCTGAAGGCCACCGGGGAGCATGTGCTTGGTTTGCTTGTTGCTCCCATAGCCAGTGCTGGGCATCAAGATCTGGCCCCTGAATCTTCTGCGCACCCTGTTGTCAGTGCCTCTGGGTTTCCACCAGTTCCGCTTCATTTTGACACATCGGACTGACTGGTGCCGGATGAACTTCCTGGCCCTCTCTTTTACTGTCTTGGGTTTCGTGAGTGGTCTGAGGGAGGCCATGGTGCCACGTAGGAGATGGCTGCTACCTTCGTAGGCAATGCCGAGGAAGAGACTTGATCACGTCTTCCTTAAACCTTTGGGCCAGATTCATTATCCCCTTCGTCTTACCACAGTACCTTGTGGATACTTAGACTCCCACCTCCTCTGACACTTGATTTCTCTCTCCCACCTTTCACTGTACTCTTTGAGGGCAGATACTGTGTCTTTTTATCTTGATTTTCCATTTGGCACATGGCAAATCCTCCTTAATAAAAATAGAACCCAGAAACTTGGAAGGTCACCAATGAAATGCTTCTGGTGAGGAGGGGCAGCTGTATTAGAGAGCTTGATTGCCTGCCAACATTGACCTCCCTGAGGAGTTCCCTCCATTCATTTTCACTGCCACTGCTCCCCCGTCTGGAAGGTTGGTGCATATAGCTCTCCCAGTTGTCAGCAGATACTTCTTCCTCAACATCTCCGTATTTCTGAACCAGACTGAATATTTCAAGTGAAATAGACCAAAAGCAAATCACCGATCCCATGGAATGCTCTGTGACATAAAAAAACGTTCAGTAGTCACAATAATCTTAAACGCTGCTTAAAATTTATTTTTCTTAGAGTATCTCAACAAAAGCATATTAAAGTCTGAGAAATCCTGATGTTAATTTATTTTGATGTTGTTTAGCTCAGTGAAATCAAACATTTGAAAACTGACCTCATTTTGACATTGAATATACACTGAGTGGCCAGGTTATTATGATCTCTGAATGCAAAATAATATGGCCACTCAGTATATCTTAAAAACTAATATGCAAATTGTCCCTTCCAGAAGTTTGACCAGCAGGCACGCCAGATAACCACCCATGTCCCCTTCCCCTGGCCAGACTCCACCCATGCATGAATTCATGCACTGGGCCTCTAACACACACACACACACACACACACAACACATTGAGTGGCCAGATTATGCGTTGAGAGATCATCATCATCATCTGCCCAATCAGTGTATATGATCCATGAATGTTCTTGAAAAAGCCAGGCTAAGGAGTAAGTAAAAGAAAAGAAGGACCACTCATTCACATGCTCTCGTCTACAAAATAGAACTGCCTCTTGTAGGGCCACTTAGTTTCCAGGCAGAAGTCAACATTTAGCCAAGTTGACATTACCCTGGGGTTTTCACATACCAAGGAAGGTACCACCACCTTCTCATCTTAGGAGTCAGATGAATTTGTACAACTTGTATAGTTTAAGGAGCAGGACTTGCAAAATGGCCATGATTTCCAGCAAATCCTCTCGATAAAAAGCAATGATAAAACTGAGCAAAATTGTAAAATAATATAAACTGAAAATTGACCATAGGCATACAAATTGAGAAGCATTTACTATCTTATATAATAAAAGTAATAAGCTAAGTTTCCGACCAATCAATTGAACCATCGACTGCTCGACCAGTTGCTATGATGCACACTGACCATCAGGGGCCAGGTGCTCCCACTGGTAGGTTAGTTTGCTGCTGGGGTCCAGCTGAGTGGGACTGGGTAAGAGGGCCAGACATGCCCTGTTGGTCCCTCCCAGCCGGCCAACCACCTGCAGTCCCTCTGGCTGGCCGGCCCCCATGGGCCCCAATCCCCGGCCAGGCTGAGGGACCCCCATGCACAGATTTGTGCACCGGGCCTCTAGTTCCTCAATAAGAACCATCGGAGTCTCTGATTTTTGCCTGGGGCTATTTCCATCCCAACTCTCCTTACCCTGGCTCTATGGCACCGCAAGTTCTCCCAGGGCCATTGCAGGGATCTGTCTTTATTTGGAGTGGAGTGTGGAGAATCCCATATGTCACTTTGGTGACATTGCAGCTAGCCTGAGGCATCAGTAGTGATTGTGGCCCTAGCTGGATTGGCTCAGTGGATAGAGCATTGGCCTGTGGACTGAAGGTTCCCAGGTTCTATTCCAGTCAAGGATATTAAAAAAAAATAGTGATTATGTTTAGTAATAGACTGGCAGACCAGCCAGACATTTAATAAGAGATCTTGGGAATGAGATAGCCTACTTTACCCTGGGGGTCCAGAAGTATGTGCTCACCTACGGGGAAACGTAAGAGCTAAGAGGGCCATAGCAAGGTACTTGCCCCTGGCTGGATGTGAGGCCTTGCAAACACACAATATCAGGAATAGACTTGGAAACTAAACTTTGAATTCATTCCCCAGGTCACATAGATTTATCAGCAAAGGGCAGGAAGACTTCAAGGTGTTATGTGTAACTTCTGACCAATCACTGGCTGACCACTAAGCCATGCTGACTCTGTTGTTGCCTTGGAATTTTTAAAAACAAGCTGATCAGAGATATCAGTGCCATCCACCAGGGTGAGGGAGGGGGGTAGTGAGTGGAAAATAAACTGCACAGAATTCCTCCAGGAAAATCACTAAACAAGCATACCACACCAAAAAAAAAAAAAAAAAAATAGCAAAAACCACACAGAATCTAGACTTGCTACAATATAGCATCAAAAAATGTCAAGTTTCAAAAAAAAAAAATTACGAGACAAGCAAAGAAATAGGAAAATTTGATCCATACCCAGAAAAATAAGGACTAAATAGAAAACTGTCTGAGGGATCAGAGTGTTATGGAGAGCAGAATAATTATAGTTTTGTACCCTGCATTTCATGAGTCATTTCAGTTTCTTAGAAAAAATATAAAAGTGAATTGTGATTCACTTTAAAAAAAAGTATTTTTATTGATTTTTTTTGTTAATCCTCATTTGAGGATTTTTTAAAAATATATATTTTATTGATTTTTTTACAGAGAGGAAGGGAAAGAGAGTTAGAAATATCTACGAGAGAGAAACATCGACCAGCTGCCTCCTGCACACCTACTGGGGACGTGCCTACAACCAAGGTCCATGCCTTTGACCGGAATCAAACACGGGACCTTTCAGTTTGCAGGCTGACGCTCTATCCACTGAGCCAAACCAGTTTCGGCTCATTCGAGGATTTTTTCCCCCCAATGGATTTTAGAGAGAGTGGAAGGGAGGGAGGGAGGGAGGGAGAGAGAAATATTGATGTGAGAGAGACACATCATTTGGTTGCCTCCCACATGCACCTAAACAACTGATAAACAAGCCCAAAACTGAACTGGCAACCTTTCAGTGCACAGGGACAACACCCAACCAAGAGCCACACCAGCCAAGGCCGAAAATAATATCTTGAATAATTGTTTAATGTTCCATAATATGGCTACATCATAATTAAACATGGTCCTACTGTGAGGCATAACTACATTAAAGTCCATGACAAATATTGCTAGTTTAAGCTTCAGGAAAGTTGTATAATATTAGACCCCCATCAGCAGTGAGTCTAATTTGTCACCACACCCTATCCAAAGTTGTACTTTCATTTTTATTTGTTTGATTTTAGTGAGTGTTGAGTAATTTTTCATGTCTATTTGCCATTATGTTCTATGAATTCCTGTTTGTGTCATTTATGCATTTCCAATGATATTTTAGTGTTTTATTACAGATTTGGAAGGATTCCTCATCAATAATATGTGCCACACTTAGCCATACTATCCCAAACTAAGTATATTTAATATTTGGTCAATTTTTAAAAATCATACAAATTTTGCCGAAACCAGTTTGGCTCAGTGGATAGAGTGTCAGCCTGTGGACTGAAAGGTCCCAGGTTCAATTCCAGTCAAGGGCACATCCTCAGTAGAGGTATGCAGGAGGCGGCTGATCGATGTTTCTCTTTCATCAATGTTTCTAACTCTATCTCCCTTCCTCTCTGTAAAAAATTAAATGTATTTTTTTAAAATCATATAAATTTCATTAAATGTGGAGAGCGAATGAAAGAATTTAGAGAAAACAAAGGGATGGGAATTATTCTGATGGAGCAAAATTAAGAATTACATATATAGCCGAAACTGGTTTGGCTCAGTGGATAGAGTGTCAGCTTGGGGATTGAAAGGTCCCAGGTTTGATTCTGTTCAAGGGCATGTACCTTGGTTGTAGGCACATCCCCAGTAGGGGTGTGCAGGAGGCAGCTGGTCGATGTTTCTCTCTCATCAATGTTTCTAACTCTATCCCTCTCCCTTCCTCTCTGTAAAACATCAATAAAATATATATTTTTAAAAAGAATCACATATTTAAGAGATAGGCACAGCTGATAAAGATATTGAGAAAGGTATGGTATACATTACATGGTCAAAAGAACCCCTTTTCAAAAGTTAACAGCATTCTCCTTAGACCTGGGGTATGAGAGGTTTCTCTAATGAAAACGTGCGTTCAAACTTTTATTTAATACCTGCCTTGTGTACTAGTGGGAGTGAAGTTAGCTGGGAGTGAAAAAAAAAGACCCATCTGCTCTCAATCTAATGAGGAATCATACGTAACTAAAAATCACTGAAGGCAAGAGATAAAGGGAAAAGGAGGGTGTTGCGGGAGCTCTGAAAGTTTGCAATCACCTTTGATGACAGTCAGGAAAAGGTTCATAGAACAATTGGCATTTCTACTTGGTCATGGACATTCAGCAGGATTTCTCTATAGAAAAGGGTTCTCAAAGGATGTGCAAAAAAGCACAGGAGGTTCTGACCCAGGCATGCACACAGATCCAATCTGTCTGTCTTCCATGCAGGCGGATTCTAGCACTGGTGGAAATAATCAACATAAAACTGCACCTAGTAAAGTTTTTATGTATAAAAAAAATAGGTGGAGACCCATTAAAATTTTTATGTAAAATACAGACCATGGAAAATTTAGACTCCATAAAAACAACAGTAAAACTGACAATAGCAAAAACTTTACACAATTAAACTTGTAGTCTTGGGCTCCCTGGAAGTTGACCCCAAAATAAGAATGAAAGTGTAATTTTTTGCTTATATTTATTTTTTATTGTTTATTGTTCACATCATTACTGATGCCTCCCATCCCCCCCTTCTGTTTTGCCCACCTACTCAGCCTACACCGCTTCCTCTGCCCTAGCCTTCACACTGTTGTCTTTGTTCATGGGTTTGGCCTATATGTTCTTTGGCTAATTTTTTCACCTTTTTTTTTTTTTAAATTGATTCCAGAGAGAAATGGGGGGGGGGAGTGAGAGAGAAACATCAATTATGAGAGAGAATCATTGATCCATTGACCAGCTGCCTTCTATACACCCCCTACTGGGGGTCAAGCCGAAAACCCAGCATATGCCCTGACCAGGAAGGAATTGAACCGTGACCTCCTGTTCATGGATTGACACTCAACCACTGAGCCACGCCACCCAGGCTGTAGTTTTAATTTGCATTTCTGTGATGGTTAGTGATGAGCATTTATTTTTTCATGTCTATTGGCCATCTGCATGTCCATTTTGGAGAAGTGTCTATTTAGGCCCTTTGAAAATTTAAGTAATTTATTTGAGAGGTCATTCCAGAAAGCATCAGCAGAGAATGGGAGACTGGGATGAGCCAGTAAAGGTATATCATCAAGCAGTTTTCTACTGGGGGTGAATGGATTCAATCTATTCTCCATACAACTGGCGGGAGGAAAGGTATAGAACATACCTTAGAGTAAGCCCACCAGAGGACGAGGAAGCTGGAATATTTATCCTCTCACTGCCATCTGTCATGGGCACATTAGCTCCCAGCATTTCCGGGTGACCAGTCTGAAAGTCCAGGGTTGGGGTGGGAGTTGCAGGTTTTTGCATTCAGAAGCCAAAGCCACCATTGTGTACTGAAGAGTGAGTGTCAATGGGACATGGGTGGGCCACCACCGCTACCTGCTATATTTGTTATTGACTCAAAACTATCAGAAGAGCCCTGGTCGGTTTGGCTCAGTAGTTGAAGGGTCATGGGTTTGATTCCCAGTCAAGGGCATGTACCTCAGTAGGAAGTTTGATCCCCAGCTCTGGTCATGTTCAGGAGGCAACCAGTTGATATGTCTCTCTCATATCGATGTTTCTTTCTCTCTCTCCCTCCCTCCTTCCCTCTCTCCCTTCTTCCCTGTCCCCTCCCTCCTTCCTTCCCTCCCCCCTCCCCCCTTCTTCCCTTTCACTCTCCCAAAAAAATGTTCCTGGGTGGGGATTGAAAAAAAAATCCCTGTGTATTCAAAATTATCTGAAGAATCACATCTTTACACAATGTAGGCCCACAAAATTTGCACCACAGTAAATTGGTATACATAATGGCCATAAAAATAAACTCACTTTTAAGAGGTTAACATTTTAAAAAATTGATTTGGATAAAATTTAAAATAAGTTTTCATAGTGATATTTTTATAAATAAACATTTTCCAGATGAAAATCATTTCAGTAATTCTTAATGCCTTCATAAGAATGTACTTCTTTGGATGTAAAGTACAACATAGGAAATATAATCAACTAGAGGCCTGGATCACGAAATTTGTGCATAGGTAGGGTCCAAAGCCTGGCCTCCAATCAGGGCCAATCTTCTCTGGCTGCCAGCAGCTGGTCCTGCCCCCTGCTGCTGCAGCCACCGGTCGCCATCTGTGTGTGGGATGACAGGCGGGGTGATTGGGGGCTGGGGGCAGCTCCTGTGTTGAGCTTCTGCCACCTGGTGGTCAGTGCACATCATAGCCAACTGGTTGTTTTGCTGTCTGGTCAATTTGCATATTGTGCTTTTATATACATAGGTAGATAGATAAATACTGCAATAACTATGTATGGGGTCAGTTGGGTTCTGGCAATATCAGTGGGAACACTTTGTAAAGCATAGGATTGTGTAATCACTATGCTGTACACCCAAAACTAACACAAAATCATACTGAAAGCAATTGAAAAATAAAAATTATAAAAGCAAACAAAAATTTCAATAAAATAAAAGCCAATAAAAATACTAGAAATATTTAACCTGGATTAGAGAGGAACTTGGTACCAAGGAATTAAATTGATTTGAATTTGCTCAGGAAAATATGTTCTTCATAAAATTCCAGCCATGCTGGCATGATTCTGATTAGGGTGTTTTTACTCACAAACATGGAGTCATAGTGTCCTCAGGCTCAAAACAAGAGGAGGATGGAAACATCCTGTTCTTGAGTTGCTAGAGGCCAAAAAATGAAGAGGATTTGTGCCAGGGGAAATTGCATGGGTAAATGCAGAGTGGAAAAGCATATGGAATGCTTTGAGAATGATGAATTCCTCAGTGACAGAGCTATGGGAGCAGATGTTAAGAAAAAAAAAAAATCATTCATGAATATTCTGTGGATCTGCAGATTTCTTTGTTGAAAGAGGTTAAGAGAAAAATTGGATCTTACAGACTTCTACTGTAACTCTTCGCAACTTGTCACTAAAATATCCCATGACCTTACAGGAAAAGAATAAAAACCCATTAAAAATAATGAGATTGACAGGCAGCATAATATAAAATTGTGAACAGCCTTGTAAATAATCTTAAGGCAAATGGAGTTTGAGAAAAATAGACCCGCACTTCTTCACCTTATGTAATATTCAGGCTTTCCTCATGAAAGAAAGCAACTAGAGAAAGATATTTTAAAAAGATACACTGCTTTTGCTCCACCCACTGAATCCTGACTCAGAGATTCGGGCCTTCACTAGCCTGAGGACTGGGCATTCATCTCTCTTGATCCCAATGGGCTCTCCTATGAGGAGGCAGTTTTATTCCTGAGTTTTCCCCCTTTTCTTGAAACCTCGCAGTCCCCATTCTTCACCCCTTCTCGCCTGCAGTCCTCACTGCCCCCGCCTCCTCCCCTCCCCCCGCAAGTATACTCATTGTCTTTTTACACTGAAAAAGGACCACAGTAATCAACTAGGCAGGAAGCAAGGGCGGACTGGCCGAGGTGTAAAGCATATCCTCCCCATTACTCACTCACTGTGACCGCAGACATAGGAAGAGCTGTTTCACTGCCATTGGCTTCCAGGACCAGAGGAAACGACCAGAGGAGGGTGATAACCACCAGAGCACAAAGAAGTACAATAACAGACAGTCCATTAGAAGCTAAAGTGTAGACCGGAAGTTGTGCCCAACAACTCACCTCCTTTCCAGTGGCAGACTTAGGAAGGGGGTGAGACTACTGCCCAAATGGATAGAAGTTGGGACGAAAGGCAATGCACATGTTCTGTTGACACACTGAGTCTGGAAGGGTCTTTCCTGTTTGTGTATGAATTAAGAGAGGAAAACAAATTGGGGTCTACAAAGACTATGTGATCAAAGAAATGGAAGACTCAGGAAAAGGAAATAAACCTCTGGAAAATTACTTGCTTTCGGAGCCAGAAGGAAAAGTCAAATTATTAGGTATCTTCTAAAGATTGCAGGAGAAGCAAAAGATCATGGGTAGAAAAAGAGCAAAAGTGTAAAAGGTACTTGACTCAAAGAAAGACTAAGAACATTCCAAAGGCAGCAGCAGAATTAAAATCCATAGGCAGTAAAGCACGAAGGATGGCATAGAAAAATCACCTGCTGGTGTGAAAGGTGTCCTTGAGATGCTTTCCCGGACTGCAGGTGAAAAGGATAGATCAGTTCTTTACTACATGCTTGATGAACACTTATGTGCCGGTCACTGTGCTAGGTGCTGGATCCGAAGGCTTGCGCATTATCCTCAGAGTGTGAGAGGCAGTTAAACTCTTAAACACAAATCCTATATAATAAAAGGTTAATATGCAAATTGATTGAACAGTGGGACAACCAGTCACTATGACGCACACTGACCACCAGTGGGCAGACGCTCAGTGCAAGAGCAGTAAGGATATCTAACTGCTGGGAGCAGGCCTAAGCTGGCAGTCGGACATCCCCTGAGGGCTTCTGGACTGCGAGAGGGCACAGACCAGGCTGAGGGACCCCTGAAAGTGAACTAATTTCTTGCACTGGGCCTCTAGTTAACATATAATTGCAAATCTTGATGGTTGCCTCAACTGAAAACTGGCTCTATAAGGGTTGCCTGTGTAGGAGAAGCCAGTTCTGATTGGGTGATTAGGGAAGGTCTCTGTAAAGAATAGATAGCTAGAGAGAGAGAGGGTGAGTGGGAGAAAATAGATATATAGAGAGTGGACAGGAGTGTGTAGCCCTGCGGCTGAAAAGCATTTGCAGCAGAGACTGCAAGAGGACCAGGGCCTCTGGTTGATGTAGGAAGGCGAGGAATGTGGTACAAGGTGTGACCAGAGCCACTGTGGCCATGTCTCACAGGGCTGTCTAAGGCTGGGTGAGGAGAAAATATTTCATTCTAAGTGAAGTGGGACGTTTCTGAAGGCTTCTAGGTAGGCAGCTGATGTATGTCTTTTTTTTTTTTTTTTGTGTGTGTGTGTGTGTATATATATATATATTTATTTATTTTTATTTTTTACAGAGAGGGAGATAGTCAGGAACATCAAAAAGAGAGAAATATCGATCAGCCACCTCCTGCACGACCCCTAATGGGGATGTGCCTGCAACCAAGGCACATGCCCTTGACCAGAATCGAACCCGGGACCTTTCAGTCTGCAGGCTGACACTATCCACTGAGCCAAACCGGTTTCGGCGTGATGTATGTCTTAAAAGGTCCTCTGGTCCTTGATTCAGGGTAAGGAGGAAATTGGAAAGCTCACCGAGGGACAAGGGCTGTATGAAGGGTGATGACGATTTAGACAGTAGTGGTGGCTGACACTGCAGACAGAAGTGAAGGGAGTTAGGATACGCTCTGGAGGCTACCACTGGCAGAACTTGGGTATGAACTGGATGGTATAGACCAGCGGTCGGCAAACTCAGTCAACAGAGCCAAATATCACCAGTACAACGATTGACATTTCTTTGGAGAGCCACATTTTTTAAACTTAAACTTCTTCCAACGCCACTTCTTCAGGCCGTGGTATTTTGTGGAAGAGCCACACTCAAGGGGCCAAAGAGCTGCATGTGGCTCGCGAGCCGCAGTTTGCCGACTACGGGTATAGGAGAATGGATGGCCCAAAACAACTCCTGGGTGCACTTTGAACACGGGGCCTATTTTATTGGCACTCATCACGATGGGAAAAATGGACAGAAGAGTGATTTGGGAAGGGACCAGCAGGAGCACAGGTTCAGGCTCTTTAGGTCTCAGATGCCTGTGAGGTGTTCACGTGGGAAGAGGTGAAAAATCTCCCTGGATAAAAATATGGATTAATCTCAGGCAAGAGGCCAGAATTGACAGCATCCACTATTACAGATAGTGTTTACTTGGGTTTCATTTGGGTTTTATGTACCCTTTCCATTCAAAGACACACAAAAGTAGACCAAATAGCTAACTGAATCTCAGTACAAATGATATTTTGCCATGAAAATGCTAAATCACCTAGAAAAAAGAGAAACATCCCAACTACTCCAGTCTGAGCTTTCTCACCTGACAATGGGGATATTCTACCTGACCTCCTGGAGTTCTTGGTGAGAATCATATCCGATTAACCATGTCAACAGTGTATGGTAATCAATGTTAGCCATTGATATTTGGTTATTTTGGGGTGGGAAATGTCGATCCAATAATGGAGAAAGAAACTGTATCAGGGTTAGTGAGTGGAAACAAACTGAGTTAAGCTTATAAATTCAGAGAAAGTGTTCAAATCATTGAGGTTTTATGGAGAGAACAAAACAGAAGCTGCTGGACACAACTACAGCACGTTCTGGAACTCTTGCAAGCTGAGGACACAGCAAGAGCGAGCAGACTGAAGGTTCCTATAAAGTGTGAATTGCACATATGAGTCTTAGGTGCCCCCACAATGGAACCCCCATTTTGTGGTCATTATATTCGGGGAAAATTCACATGAAAATCAAGTAAGTACTCAAATGTCAGAGCATTCCATGATCTGGTCAGGTCAGTTGGGAAGATTTTTGCTGAAAAGAATGACTTGGTGAGAAGACCCAAAAATGGATTCTGAATAAAAGGTTCAAACTGATCCTGTGCTCTGGAGCAGAGCTCCTCAAACTTTAATGGGGGACAGCGCCCCTGGGGATGTGGTGAAAACGCTCCTGATGCAGGACGGGGCCCGGGAGCCTGTATTTCCCACCGGCTCCGGGCACCGCTGAGGGAACGGCTTTCTGGGACCCTGGTCCTCACTGACGCTGCCTGAAGTCTGTTACTGAGAAAGCCTGTAGCAAACACCTGCCACTAGAAAGACAGTGGGACCAGGACAGGCAGAAGCCCATTGGGGCTGGGCTTGGGCAGCCAGTGGCTGAGAGTCCTCTGCGGGCATGGTATGGCGCAGGAGCATCAGCTCTTGGCATCACCCACGTCCATGCCCCTAGGTACTGGTTTTCAGATGAGAGCGTTGACACAGGGATAATGATCAACAAATTACAGGTGCCTGACATTCCTGGCCAAGAAATACATGATGAAAGATGTTTTTATTATCTTTTTTAAAGATATATATTTTATTGATTTTGTGCAGAGAGGAAGGGAGAGGGATAGAGTTAGAAACATCGATGAGAGAGAAACATCGATCAGCTGCCTGCTGCACACCTCCTACTGGGGATGTGCCACAACCAAAGTACATGCCCTTGACCGGAATCGAACCTGGGACCCTTCAGTCTGCAGGCCAACGTTCTATCAACTGAGCCAAAACCGGTTAGGGTTTATTTTATCTTTTTCATGTTCATTTATTGGTCAGAGAGAGAGAGAGAGAGAGAAGAGAGATTTGTTCCACTTCTTTATGCATTCATTGGTTGATCCTTGTGTGTGCCCTGACCAGGATCAAACCAGCAACCTTGGCATATTGGGACGATGCTCTAACCAGCCGAGATAGGCGGCCAGGGCATGAAAGATCTTTGAGAAAAAGGTTTTGCTGAGTTTAAGGGAGATCTCCATGTGCAGACTGAAGGAACTTGCCCCATTTCAGGGAGAATTATCTAATTGCACACACACGGCAATACGTTTTAGCTACAAAAGAAAATGACCGGGATCATCAAGACAGGAGAAAACATCGTTTGCTCTGCACACTGCTTGATGCCATGACTCCTCTCCTTTAGACTCCAGAGCATTCCAGAACAGGGTGGTGCTGGCCTCTAAGGTGACCAGATTCAGGCACTCAGACTATGTTGCCGGGATCCCTTTGCGCTCCAGCTGCCTCAGCGCTCTCATTCCTCCTGGGGGCCCGCAGGCTCCCTCCAGACGGGGCACCGGCCGCTCCTGGCTCACGTTATCAGAGCTCAGTGACACCAGGAGAGAGAGAGGGAGTCTCTGTCCTGGTTTCACCAGAGGAGGTCTCCAGTTGTCTTTTTGCCACGTGCTCGCCCTTGGATCCATCCCAGTGGCCAAGAGGATGGAGTCAGAGAACTGGCCAGGGGCTGCGGATACTGTGATTCAAAATCCCTCCAGCATGCAAAGGGCGGAATGAGAAAAATAAGCGAATCAAAGAGAAGTTTGGCCAACAAATGTACAGGGTACACGATGGGGAGGTCTAGGAGTCGCCTCGCTGTACAGGTGATGGCGGTAAGGATTAGAGGTCAAGAAACTTGCCCAAGGTCATACGTCCAGTCCAAACAGGAGGACAGAATACCAACCCAGGCCGTCTGACCAGCGCTCTTCACCACTGTGCTCCAAGCAACAAAGACAATTTGGTTTCAGACTTCTCTGCCATGTCAGCTTTCAGAATGAATGCTTTTAAAATTAATGTTCAACTTGAATATTTTAAAGCAGTTTTCTAAATAGAGCTGATGCCTCCTAACTGGTTTGGCTCAGTGGATAGAGCTTTGGCCCATAGACTGAAGGGTCCCAGATTTGATTCTGGACAAGGGCACATGCCCAGGTTTCAGGCTCAATCCCCAGTAGGAAGTGTGCAGGAGGCAGCTGGTCAGTGGTTCTCTGTCATCACTGATGTTACTGTGTTTCTCTCTCCCTCTCCTTTACTCTCTGAAATCAATAAATATATATATTTTTTAAAAAAATAGAGCCTTAGCTGGTGTGGCTCAGTGGTTGAGCATCGATCTATGAACCAGGAGGTATGATTCGACTTTTGATCAGGGCACATGCCCAGGTTGCAGGCTCAATCCCCAGTGTGGGACATGCAGGAGGCAGCCAGTCAATGATTCTCTCTCATCTTTGATGTTTCTCTTTGACCTTCTCCCTTTCTGACATCCATGAAATATATTTAAAAAATAAGATATAAATATAGCTGGTGCCATAAACTCCTCTACAAGAGAACAAGAAAGTATTTTTTAAGGAAAGGTATTTTAAAAATATGTTTTTATTGATTTCAGGGAGAAGAAGGGAGAGAGAGAGTGATACAAACATATATATATATATATATATATATATATATATATATATATATATATATATATGCCTTCCAAAGTAAAGAAGATACAAGTGAAGAAAATACTCATAAGAGAGAAAATAAATCATAAAGCAAAATAAATGGCAAAGAAAAAATGGCTGTGTCCAGTCTTGCTCAGTTGGTGGAGCATCATCCTGAACATCAAAAGGTTGCTGGTTCCATTCTCAGGGCACATGCCCAGGTTTCAGACTCGATCTCTAGTGGTGGGCATACTAGATCGATGTTACATTCTCACATTGATATTTCTATCTCCTTCCCCTCTCTTTCAAAATCAATAAAAAAATTATTTTAAAAAAGATAAAATGCCCTGGCCGGTTTGGCTCAGTGGTTGGAGTGTCAGGCCATGTACAAACCTTGTTTGTGGTTTTGATCCCCAATCCAGGTCAGGGTGCATGGGAGAGGCAACTGATCTAGGTGTCTCTCTCATGCCAATCTCCTCTCTCTGTCTCTCCTTCCTTCCTCTCTTTCACTTTCTCTGAAAATCAGTGGAAAAATATTCTTGGGTGAGGATTAACAACAATAAAAAGATGAAACATGATAAGCTAAATGTATTAGTTATAATGCTAAATCTAAATGGAACTTACTCTCATGTATATAATAAAAGCCTAAGCAACCATTATGGCAGAATGACCGGAACGACCAGTCGCTATGACATGCACTGACCACCAGGGGCAGACGCTAACCGCAGAAGCTTCCCCCTGGTGGTCAGTGCGCTCCCACAGGGGGAGCAGCGCTCAGCCGGAAGCCAGCCTCTTCCGATTCCATGGCAGCACTACCAAGGCTGCAGCAGGCACAGCGGCCGGGATGAGTGAGCAGGGTAGCACCTGGCCCTGATTCAGATTCCTCCCTGGCCGCCTGCCGCTTGGCACACTGCTACATCCCTTAGGGGATGTGCGACTGCTATTCAGGAAGTCAGACATCCCCTAAGGCATCCTGGACTATGAGGGGGAGGTCCGATTGCCAGCTTAGGCCCAATACCAGTGCCGTTGTCTGTAGAAAGCGGTCAGTCTGAATGACTCAGGGAAGCGCAGGGTGTGCAGCAGGAGAAGGCCATCCAGCCACAAGCCGGCAGACAGACATCCCCTGAGCGGTCCCGGACTGCAAGAGCGTGCAGGCCAGGCTGAGGGACCCTCCCCCTTGCCCCCATGCACAAATTTCATGTACCAGGCTTCTAGTATACAAATAAAGTTTCCCAGACTGGATTTAAAATAATTATTTATGATATTTACAAGAATCACAAAATGGCACAAGAAGATCAATGTAAGAGAATCGGAGAAACATGCAAAAGAAACACAATGAAGGGAAACCAAAGATCAAAATACTTGTTAGTAGAATTTGAGACAAAAAAAACTGAATAAAATGGCATTGAAATGTATAAAACCAAAATAAGAAGGATAGAGAATCAATAATATAATTACAGTGGTGCCTGGAGATACAAGTGCCCTAACATACAAGATATACGAGCAACATTTGAGATGGGAGAAATCACGCGGATCGACCAGCTGCACAAGACCCACCAGTTTACCGTGACTCGAGCATCTCATAGTTTCCCACACCTCAAGGTTACAGAATGAATTAAACTCGTATCTCGAGGTACCACTGTAATGTCTTATCTAATAGTTTCCCAAAAAGAAACATGAATACTAGACACATACACATTTTCCCCATGGAGCACATACACAATTTGAACATATAACTGCACTCACAGTGGCACTTCAACAGGATTCATTTGCTGAAGAAGACTCATGGGACCTAAAACACAAAGCTTTCAAATGTAAGTTTATTACAGAGAAAGGACACCCTATAGCAAGAGCCTGAAAATCAGAATAAACATCACAGCATGGGACTCACAGCAGGGGTCTGGAGAGCCCCGTGCAGACTCCGATTGTCTTCTTTATGGAAGGGCCAGGCCAGATGTCTGTAGACGGGGACCCCCTGTTGTGTGCACAGATCACTTCGGAACCAAGGAAACAAAAATTAAGTCTTTGCTGAGGGTGTTTATATTTTGCTTGTCACCTAATCATATCCCTGCTGCAGATCCAAGGGGCTATTGAGTATCACACCCAGACCAGGTACAACTCTCCAAGCTCATTGTTTTTTGTTGTTGTTGCTGTTTTGGTTTTGGGTAATCCTCACTCGAGGATATTTTTTCTTTTTTTAAAAAATATATTTTATTGATTTTTTACCAATAGGAAAGGAGAGGGATAGAGAGAAACATCAACCAGCTGTCTCCTGCACACCTTCTACTGAGGATGTGCCCGCAACCAAGGTACATGCCCTTGACCGGAATCGAACCTGGGACCTTTCACTCCACAGGCTGACGCTCTATCCACTGAGCCAAACCGGTTAGGGCCTGCGGATATTTTTTTCCGTTAATTTTTAGAGAGAGTGGAAGAGAAGGGGAGAGACAGAGTAAGAGAGACACATCACTCAGTTGCCTCCTGCATGCACTCTGACTGGAGGGGGGGGATCAAACCCACAAGTGAAGTACGTGCCCTTGACCAGGAATTGAACCCACAACCCTCCTGTTCACCGTATAGGGCCAACCTCATTGTTATTAATAAGCAATGTTGAGGAGAAATCAAGATGGCAGCATAAGTAAACACCTAAACTGCTGCCTCACACATTTTCAAAACTACAACTAAAAGGTGAAACGGACATCATCCAGAACCACAAGAAGGCTGGCTGAGTGGAAATTCTACAACAAGAAGGAAAGAGAAAAGCACAGTGAGATTCAGAGGAGCTGCAGGAGGCAGAGGTACTGAGATGCATGCGTGCGCAGAGAGGACTGTCAACTGAGTACACAGCTGGCTTTCTCAAGCAGGAGGGAGACAAAAGCTCCCGACTGCACTGAACTCCAGTTCTGGGTGAGACTCTGGGGACCCAGACTCATATGGGGTGAAACTGGGCTTCAGGAAAGAGAAAAGCACACCGAGACTCAGAGGTGTTGCAGGCGGCAGAGGTACTGAGATGTGCTCATGGAGAGGACTGGCAACTGAGTACACAGCTGGCTTTCTCAAGTGGAAGGGAGACAAAAGCTCCCAACTGCACTGAACTCCAGTTCCGGGCGAGACTCTGGGGACCCAGACTCATTTGGGGAGAAAGTGGACTGTCTAGCAGCAGGCCAAACTTGAGAGTGGCCTTCTCTCAGAGGTGCTTACAGCAATTACCACGGGACACTGAGACATAAGGGACTATTAGGGTAGGGGTGACAGGAAACCAATGCTGTCTGCTCAGCCCTGAGACTCCACCCCATCCAAGCCAAGCACAGAGGCTTTTGCAATTTTGCGAGTCTTATTTCATAAGGCTGTTCCAGGATAGTTCTCCCAGCACAGCCAACTGGCCTGGAGATCAATTCCTCCCAGTGATACCAACAACAATCAAGGCTTAATTATAACAAGACTGTGCACACAGTCCACAAAGGGGTGCACCAAGAGTGTCCACCTCAGGTAACTGGGGAGGCAGAGCTACTGGGTCCTATAGGACACATAGCACACAAAGCCACTCTATCAACTTAGGGAAGCAGCCAAAGTGTGGAGACAAAGAAACAGATCACAAATTAAAGAAGTGGAGGAAAGCAAACGACTGGATATAGAATTCAAAACCACGGTTATAACGTTTTTCAATAATTTTCTAGAAAAGGCTGATAAATTTAGCGAGACCCTTGAGGATATGAAAATGAACCAACTAGAAATTAAACATACACTGACTGAAATAAAAAATATTATACAGAGATCTAACAGCAGACTAGAGGATCACAAGAATCAAGTCAAAGATTTGAAATACAAAGAAGCAAAAAACACTCAACTGGAAAAGCAAAAAGAAAGAAGAATCCAAAAATGTGAAGATAGTGTAAGGAGGCTCTGGGACAACTTTAAGCGTACCAAGATCAGAATTAGGGGGTGCCAGAAGAAGAGAGAGAGCAAGATACTGAAAACCTATTTGAAGAAATAGTGACTGAAAATTTCCCCCACCTGGTAAAAGAAATAGACTTACAAGTCCAGGAATCCCAAACAAAAGGAATCCAAAGAGGACTACACCAAGACACATCATAATTAAAATACCAAGAGCAAAAGACAAAGAGGAAATATTAAAAGCAGCAAGAGAAAAACAGTTACAAGGGAGCACCCATATGATTGTCAGCTGATTTCTCAACAGAAACTATGCAAGCCAGACAGGAGTGGCAAGACATATTCAATGTGATGAATAGCAAGAACCTACAACCAAGAACCTACAATGATAGCTTTACTCAGCAAAGCTATCATTCAGGATTGAAGGGCAGACAAAGTGCTTCACAGAAAAGAAAAAGCTAAAGGAGTTCACCACCACCAAACCAGTATTATATGAAATGCTGAAAGGTATTCTTTAAGAAGAGTAAGAAGAAGAAAAAAATAAAGATAAAAATTATGAACAACGAGTACATATCTATCAACAAGTGAATCTAAAAATCAAGTGAATAAAAATCTGATGAACAGAATAAACTGGTGAATGTAACAGAGTCAGGGGCATAGAAAGGGAGTGGACTGACAATTCTCAGAGGGAAGGGTATGGGGGGGTGCAGGAAGAGACTGGACAAAAAACGTGCACCTATGTATGGATGAGGACAGTGTGTGGGGTTAGGCTAGGGGGTGGGGTGGGAACCAGGTTCAGGGGAGCTATGGGGGAAAAACGAGGAACAATTGTAATAATCTGAACAATAAAGATTTATTAAGTAAAAAAAAAAAAAGCATGATACTCCAAAGTTTCAAGTCAATAAAACCACTATTAGAAAATGAAACGGGGGGTGGAAGAGGGGGAGCAATGCTGACAAGGTGGGTTGAACTCCCCTGAAACGCTTTGGACTCATAGTTACATGGACACATTATATATCAACGCTTTGTGCTTTGACCAGGAGCCAGTTCAGGCAGGAGCTTTAATTTAACCGAACAGCTCAGGTTACTTTTAGACCTGCCATGAATTAGCTTTACGGCCGAAGAGCAAAGCACAAAGTCTATCTCAATAATTTCCAAAACACTGCAACCATACAAACTGTAGTTTTGGACCACAATTTAAAAAAAAGAATAAATATGATAAAAAAACAAAGTAATCAATATGCAAATTTAAAACAAGACACTTTTCTTTAGACTATAAGCCTAATGAAAATTAGTAAGATTGATCATATCCTATATTAATAAGGATCTAGGGGAAATGGGCTTCTTTGTTCATTGCTCCTGGAAATAAAAATCTATACAATCTTTTTCAGGGACCTCTTGGTAATCTGAATCAAAATCCTTAAAAAGGTACACCCTCTTGGCCCAGAAATTACTTACTTGGCATTTCATCATGAGGAAATAATTGAGGATATGGGCAGGTAAGAATGTTTATTGCAGCAGTGGATGATAGCAAAATGTCCAGCATTATGAGGAGTGTTTCAGTAAATCGTAGCCATATCCAATGATTCAAAATAGTTTTGTAGAGGTCTGTTTGTGGCAGGTTCTATTAGTTGCATGTCTACAAAATCTCCCTCTCTTCCATAGAACAGAACCCAGATACTGTTCAGGGCAATGATGTTCACTGCTCCAGGCACAAACCATGCCAGTCCTGTACCCACTTGCCAAGCTTCCCTTGCAACTAGGAGCGCCCATGTGATCCAGTTTTTATTTTTATTAATTTTTTTATTGATTTTAGAAAGGAAAGGAGAGTGAGAGTGAGTGAGAGAAACATCAATGATGAGAATCATTGATCAGCTGCCTCCTGCATGTCCCCTACTGGGGATTGAGCCGGCATGTGCCCATGATTGGAATTGAACCTGGGACCCTTCAGTCTGCAGGCTGATGCTCTATCCACTGAGCCATACCAGCTAGGGCATGATCCAATTCTTTAAAAATATATATGTTTTTTTTTGGTTTTTTTTTTAGAGAGAGAAAAGGGATGTGGGGAGGGAGAGAGAGAGAGAGAAGAGAAACGTCAATGTAAGAGAAACATCAATCAGTTGCCTCCTACACTCAACTCCACTGGTTTGTGCCCTGACCAGGAACCGAACCAGGGTCCTTTAGGTGCATGGGATGACACTCAACCAACTGAGCCACACTGGCTAGTGATCCAGTGGTTGTCAATGAAATGTAAGAAGTCTCCTGGGGGTTTTGAGAAAGTTTTGCTTTCCTAGTAAAAGGGAAAGATGCTGTTCATGCCAGCAATCATCTACTGCAGACCTTCTATTAAGTGAGAAAAATTAATTATTTGTTAAGCAAGAGTTGTTTGGCTTTTCTGCTATTTGGGGCCCAAAGAGTCCCTAACTCTTTGGATACTGTAATGCGCCTCTCCAGAACCCCCTCAGGACTCAGACACTGGGAGTGCTATAGGCTGACAGTTTTCACTTGTCAGCTATATCCAGGAATTGCACTCATTGAAGTCAGTTGCCTTGCCCAATGTCACATCCCCTTCCTGGGAGGCAACCCATCCTATATAATGAAAGGCTTAATATGCAACAACAGAACAACTGGAACAACTGAACAACCAGACGCTACGGCGTGTGTTGACCACCAGGGGGAACACGTGGAACATGGTGTGAGCTGCGGCAGGATGGTGGAGCAGGTGAGTGGGGGTGCCAGACCAAGGAGGGCCACTGGTTGCTGTCATTGGGGCGAACCTCTAGTAGTTACTGAAGTCTTTGCTCCCGTGCGCTGTGGTCCCACCTGCCACTTACATCTGCTGCTGGTGCTGCCCCTGCTCACACCTGCTGCTGGCGCCGAAACCACCCCTGGCATCTGGCAGTGGCCTCGATTGCTCGGTGCTGTCAGCGGGAGCAAGCGGAGGCTGCTGCCCTAATTGCCCCTCAGGGCTTCTCCACCTTCCCCTGCTCCTGAGGGACGATCAGGGCAGCAGCTACTGCTTGCACCCACTGCTGGTGCCGGTGCCAATTGCTCCACACCTTCAGCGGGTGCAAGTGGAGCCGGCACTATGAGCGCATGGGAATGGCAGCGGTGGGAGCAGGTTTACCAGCAGATTGGACCAGGGGCCATAGCAGGAGGGGCTGGGCGGGGGCCCAGAGGATGGGCCGAGATCCACCCTTGTGCCCACCGCAGTCTCGTGGCCCACAGTTCCTTTCAAGGTGCATGAATTCATGCACTGGGCCCCTAGTAGGACTATACAGGCTCGGCCCTCTTTCTTCAATTTGGGACAACTCTGCAGATCCTCCCAGCTCCACAGCTGGAGCCCTTGTGACCACTGCGCCATTGCCTAACTTCCCCTTGTGCTTAATCCCACTTTATTCCCCTTCTTGATGGTGTTGATCTTAAGAGCACTTCTTAATACATTTCCTGCACTTAAACCTCTTGTCTCAGAGTCTGTTTCCTGGGTAACCCTGCCCACGGCATCGCTGACATTTATTCATGTAAAAAGGTATTTAAAATATATTGCTAAATGACACAAGAACATGTTATACAGCAGCATTGCATGGTGCCTTCTTATACCGATTACACAGAGGTGGGCAAAAGTAGGTTGATAAAAAAAATACAATAATTAAGAAATAACACAAAAATAAACTCTGTGTTTTGTGTACTCATAATTATAAACCCACTTTTGCTCTACCCTTTATATCTGCATAGTAAAAAGGCAAAGAAAAACACAAATATTTTAACACCAGGATTTGTGTTTCCAACAATATGCTGGACTAGATGTTTGGAGAATCTCTACTTCAGAACACGTTAACTGCCAAAAAACTAAGTTTTAATATTTGAATTCAGAGTTGTAGTGGGAAAGTAAGGGAACTCCACAGAAGTTATAGGAAAGTACTGTACAAATCCACAAGAGCTAATGATGGCATTTACGCTGGGGGTAGCTGCTGATGGTCTGGAAGGTAGAGCCAGGTTTCATGAGCGTTGCTGGGGGAGATGGGAGACAAAGCCTAGAGCGTGAGCAGGATGGAGACCCTGGCATTAAGGCAGGAGAGCCCGAGAGCAACAGCCTTAAGAAGTTCAACTGGAAAAGCCCGCCCTGCAGATGGCACCTGGGGACACCAACTCCGTGGGAACAACTAGGTACGAGCAAATAACCAACAGAAATATGGGGAAATTATTTGACTAGACACTTCATCAACGAAGATATATGCATGGCGAATAAACACATGGAAAGATGTTCACCATCACTAAGCCTTAAGGGAATGCACAGGGTTGGGGTAAAAGTAGGTTTCCAGTTCTGAGCGTGTGAATCAGAGTTTATTTTGTCTTATTTCTTATTATTTTTAAAATATATTTTCATTGATTTCAGAGAGAAAAGGAGAGGGAGAAATTAAAAATATCAGTGATGAGCCGAAACCGGTTTGGCTCAGTGGATAGAGCTCCAGCCTGCAGACTGAGAGGTCCCAGGTTCGATTCCGGTCAAGGGCACGTACCTTGGTTGCGGGCACATCCCCAGTAGGCGGTGTGCAAGAGGCAGCTGATCGATGTTTCTCTCTCATTGATGTTTCTAACTATCTCTCCTTTCCTCTCTGTAAAAAATCAATAAAATATATATATTTTAAAAATCAGTGATGAAAGAGAATCATTGATCAGCTGCCTCCTGTACACGCCCTACTGGGGGTTGAGCCCACAACCTGAGCATGTGTCCTGACTGGGAATCAAACTGTGACCTCCTAGTTCATAGGTCAACGCTCAAACACTGAGCCATGCTGGTTGGGCTATTTATTAATTATTGTATTATTTTCTCTATGATCAACTGTATCCTATTTTTTTCCCACCCTGTACTAAACCACAGTGAGATGCCATTTCACACCTATTAGAGTGGCTAAACTTAAAAAGGCTGGGCAGCTGTTCTCTGAGCATGCCCACACCCGTGCCCACGCCCACACCCCCCTTTTTCTCAGGCATGCACTTTGCTTCTTCTGTCCTAAGCTTTAAGGGTCCCAATGAGATTTGCACCCAGGGGAGCAAATCCTGGGTTTACCCCCGATCTTGTCTGTAAGAGCCCTTCCTAGGCCTCACTATCCCAAGCTTTAATAAACGCAGTCTCACTTTCATGTGAACGTGTGTGTGCCTTGAAATTTCCCCTGCATGAGTCAATGACCTGAAAGTGGCCTGAAAGGTCCTGGGCCTCATCTGAGCAAGGCCGGCCCTTGGTGGGGAAGCGGTTTGGTAACATTTTTGCACCTGAAGATAACATAGCTTTGAAATGTCAGTAATTTCCTTTTCCAGATTACTCAGGGGAAAAAAAAAGAAAGAAAGATAAAGGAAAGACTGATGATATCAAGACCAGGCAGTTCCACTATATTCCTAATTTGCTGAGTGTTTATTATGAATGGGCTTTTAATTTTGTTAAATGCTCTATTATCGTGTGATTATTCTACGTTAGCCTGTTGATATGATTGATTACACTGAGTTTTTGAAAATTCTTTATTGATGAGAGCGTTACAGATATCCCCCTTTTCCCGGATTATCCCCCTCCATGGGGTTCCCAACCTGCCCCAGGCTTCACCACCCTACGATCTGTGTCCTTAGGTAAGGTCTTTGGCTAATATCTCCCTGCCCCCTCTCCCCCTTCCCTCTGAGACTCATCAGTTTGTTCCATGCCTCTGATTCTATTTTATTCATCAGTTTATTTTCTTCATTAGATTTCTTACTTGTTTATTTTTATTGTGTGTGTGTATGTATATGTGTGTGTGTGTGTGTGTGTGTGTGTGTGTGTGTGTGTGTATTTTTTTTTTTTTTTTCACAGAGAGGAAGGGAAAGGGATAGAGAGCCAGAAACATCGATGAGAGAGAGACATTGATCAGCCACCTCCTGCACGCCCACTACTGGGGATGTGCCCGCAACCAATGTACATGCCCTCGACCAGAATTGAACCTGGGACCCTTCAGTCCGCAGGCCGACGCTCTATCCACTGAGCCAAACCGGTTTCGGCTATTTTGATTTTTTGATTCAATTGTTGATAGGTATGTATTTGTTGCCATCTTATCTACAATAGTAAAAGCGTAATATGTTAATTAGACCTGATATCCTTCCAGATGAAGCCAGGGCTGTGAGGGAAGCCCCAGTCATGGGTACCAGAAGGAAGCTGGTGTCAGCAGCCTGCGGAAGGAAGGCTACTCTTGCACGAATTTCATGCATCTGGCCTCTAGTTCATATTTTCTATTATCACTCCTCCTCCTGCTTCTCCTTCTTCTCCTCCTCCTCCTCCTCCTTTTTCAAGAATTCCCTTCAGCATTTCATGTAAGACTGGTTTGGTGGTGATGAACTCCTTTAGCTTTTTCTTATCTGTGAAGCTCTTTATCTGCCCTTCAATTCTGAATGATAGCTTTGCTGGGTAGAGTAATCTTGGTTGTAGTTCCTTGTTAATCATTATTTTGGGTATTTCTTGCCACTCCCTTCTGGCCTGCAATGTTTCTGTTGAGAAATCAGCTGACAGTCATATGGGCACTCCCTTGTAGGTAACTAACTGCTTTTCTCTTGCTATTTAAAAAAAATATTTTTATTGGTTTCAGAGAGAAAGGGAGAGGGAAAGAAATAGAAACATTAATGATGAGAGAGAATCATTCATTGGCTGCCTCCTACACAGCCCCTAACTGGGGATTGAGCCCAAAACCCAGGTATGTGAACCTGACCGGAATCAAACCTGGGACCCTTCAATCCATATAGGCCAATGCTCTATCCACTGAGCCAAACCAGGCAGGGCTCTCTTTCCGTTTTTAAGATTGTACCTTTGTCTTTAACCTTTGGCATTTTCATTATGAAGTGTCTTGGTGTGGGCCTCTTTGTGTTCCTTTTGTTTGGGACTCTCTGGGCTTCCTAGACTTGTAAGCCTGTTTCTGTCACCAAGTAGGGGAAGTTTCTGTCATTATTTCTTCACATAGGTTTTCAGTCTCTCTCTCTTTTCCTTCTGACATCTCCATGATGTGAATGCTGGTGCACTTGAAGTTGTCCCAGAGGCTCCTTACACTATCTTCATATTTTTGGATTCTTTTTTCTTTTTGTTCTTCTGACTGGATGTTTTTTCCTTGCTCATATTCCATATTGTTAATTTGATTCTCAGAATCCTCTACTCTACTGTTGAATCTCTGTAAATTATTGTTTATTTTAGTGTATGCATAATTTCTGACTAGTCCTTCTTCATGTATTAGAAAGTCTAAGATCTTTGAAAGTCTCACTAAGTCCCTTGAAGCTTTCATTAAGATCTTTGAGCAACCTTATATCCATTGTTTTGAAATTTGTATCAACTAGTTTGTTTGCTCTCATTTCATTTAGACCTTTTCCGGGAGATTCTTCTGTTCTTTCATTTATGACATATTTCTTTGTCTCTGCATTTTGGCTGCCTCCTTGTGTTTTTGTGTATTAGGTAGAGCTGCTATACATCCTGGAATTGGTAGAGTGGCCTTGTGTGGTAGGTGTCCTATAGGGCTCAGTAGTTCAGCCTCCCAGTCACTGAGCTGGGCGCTCTAGGAGCACATCTGTATGGACTGTCTGCCGTCTTGTAATAGAGCCTGGATTGCTGTTGGTGCCTCTGGGAAGAGCTGACCTCCAGGCCAGTGGCTGTGAGGACCAGCTGTGACTACAGTGGGAGCGCTGCTGTGCAGGAAGCGAAGCCCAGCTGTGAAGCAAAGCAGGCTGGAGCTAGTCCCGGGTCTTGGGCCTTTTATTGACAGGTTTGAGGCATGCTGTCACCAGCTGCAGCTTGTTTGATAAATTTTAGCAAAGCCTGAGCCAGGACAGGCCATTCATAGGGAAAAGCTGCTGCAAACAAGTTGGGTGGGGCTGTAAATTGGAGGGGTGGGGTCTCAGGGAATCACGAGGGTGGGGCCAACAGAGTGGGCCATGCTGATGTTGCTGCCAGTCAGAGGTCTTGGCACGGGAACAATAACCCCTGCGAGCACCTCTGTCTGGGGGAATGCTGCCCCCCCCCCCAGGTTCCTGCTCCAATGCTGGACAGTCCAGTTCCTCCTGTGTGTTCACCTGGCACTGGAGCTCAGAGGAAACAGGACCTGGTAAGTTCAGTACGTGCGCCGGCCCTTTAAGCAGGACACCTAGGCCTTCAGCGGCCACTGTGCCACTGAGCCCCAATCCCTGCTGGTTTTTACAGCCCATAGTTACGGGGACACCTTTTCCCAGCTCTGGGACCCTGGACTGGGGGTCTGGTGAGGGGCGGGGACCCGTTGCTTCTCATGGCAGCCTCCATAGGGATGATCTCCCTCCAGGTTAAAAAAGCGGCATATGTGCGTGTAGGACCAGCCAGTTCACACCTCCACCCCTCCTACCAGTCTCAGTGCGCTTTCTTCTTTCCCTCTCTCCTTGTAGGACTTCCGTTCCGCCAGCTTTCCAGTGGTTCTGGATGATGGTTGTTCTGTGTTTTAGTTGTAATTTCGATGTGGTTGTGGCAGGCGGTGAGTACAGGCGTTTACCTACACTGCCCTCTTGGTTCTCCCTGATTGTTTTGAATACTGATCCTTTGCATCCTGGAATGAATCTCAGTTGATTGTGATATAAACTTTGTATATATTGCTGAATTCCATTTGCTAAATATTTTTGAGGATTTTGGTGTGTAAGTTCATGAGTGACATTGTTTTGTAATTTTTTTTTAGTTCTTTTGTCTGGTTTGGGTATTATATTGTTCTCAAACTGAGTTGGAAAGTACTTCCTTCTATTCAATTTTCTGGAATAGTTTCTGTAGAATTATTGTTAAAACTCATAGAATTTTAAAGCTGGAAGAAGCCCTTGAAATCACTCAGTACTGATCAGAAACTTGATTTGACTTTAGAGATACCTTTTTATTCTCTCTGGATAGCCAGATTCAATTTAGACTTCTATACCTTGGAGGGATTAGCAGATGAATTAAATGATTTTTCTTTTTTAAAATATATGTTTATTGATTTCAGAGAAGAAGGGAAAGAGAGAGAAACATCAATGATGAGAGAGAATCATTGATTGGTTGCCTTTTGCAAGCCCCCTACTGAGGATCAAGCCTGCAACCCAGGCATGCGCCCTTGACTGGAATCAAACCTGGGACTCTTCAGTCTGCAGGCAGACCCTCTATCCACTGAGCCAAACCAGCTAGGGCAAATGATTTTCCTTGATACGGTGTAAAAAGAAGATAGTACACTCAGAAGGAGCCAAAAAGTCATTTCCTAAAAAAGTTGACAGTTAATTCTCTTCACTGCACTATAAAACCAGGAAATAGCCCTGACCGGTTTGGCTCAGTGGATAGAACAGCAGCCTGCAGACTGAAGGGTCCTGGGTTCCATTCCAGTTAAAGGCATGTACCTTGGTTGCAGGCATATACCCAGTGGGGGGTGTGCAGGAGGCAGCCAATCAATGATTCTCTCTCATCATTGATCTCTCTCTCTCTCTCTCTCTCTCTCTCTCTCTCTCTCTCTCTCTCTCTCTCTCCATCTCTGAAATCAATAAAAATATATTTTAAAAAAAGACAAGGAAGGCAAGGCAACCAATAGAGTGGGTTACAAGTCCATTACCACTTCGGGTGACCGGAACTTAATCACACTGGAGAAGTCCTGAGAGCCAGCCTAATACACAAATACACACTTCCGATATTCCACAAAAGACAGGAGGAGCTAGGACAGTGGTCGGCAAACTGCAGCTCTCGAGCCGAGGTTTGCCGCTCTGTTGAGTAATGAGTTTGCCAACCACTAGTTTAGGGCAGTGGTCGGCAAACTCATTAGTCAACAGAGCCAAATATCAACAGGACAACGATTGAAATATCTTTTGAGAGCCACATTTTTTAAACTTAAACTTCTTCTAACGCCACTTCTTCAAAATAGACTCGCCCAGGCCATGGTATTTTGTGGAAGAGCCACATTCAAGGGGCCAAAGAGCCACATGTGGCTTGCAAGCCACTATTTGCCAACCACAGCCCTAAACACTGGTTAGTCAGTTTACCCAAAACAGAAACAAAAGCCACGGTTTTACCTGTTGGTTCCAATATTGATCCTTTTCCAGGTTTTGCATTTGTCTCTTCATCCATCATCCACTCTTCTCTTTGTGGCTCTGGATCTCTCTCTGTACTGACAATTTGTGGTTCTTTGTCTCTATACTACGATCACTTTTTTTCCGGGTTTAAAAGGATGCCAAGACCGGTTTGGCTCAGTGGATAGAGCATCGGCTTGCGGACTGAAAGGTCCCCGGTTCGATTCCGGTTGGGGGCATGTATCTTGCTTGTGGGCACATCTCCACTGTGGGGCGTGCAGGAGGCGGCTGATCGATGTCTCTCTCTCATCGATGTTTCTGACTTTCTATCTCTCTCCCTTCCTCTCTGTAAAAAATCAATAAAATATATTTTAAAAGGATGCAACATGGTTTAAGGGGTACAGATGGCACAATGTTATTTCAGCTCACCTAATAAAATGTGGCAATCATTCACCAAAATAAAACAATTAAAAGATGTTTACCATCAGTACATTGCAGTGGTTCTCCCTGATGATGCCGCTACATATAAACACAGAATTTTATGAAGAAAGAGCAAGGTGCTCAGGGGCTGTAAGTCGGAAGTTAGGGAATATGGGCCGCACATCTACTGCATCTGCCACAGCTCGGGAGGAGAATCACGTTTGAGACACAGAGAGCAATTACCTTCCAGAAAAAGATTGGTATGATTTTTAGAAAGGAAATATAAATACCACGATTTAATTTATTCCCAAATTACTCAAACTATAGAACTCTATTCTTGGGAATGACACTATAAAAACTTTTTGAAAAAAAATTTTTTTATTGATTTCAGAGAAGGGAGAGGGAGAGAGAAACATCAGTGATGAAATAGAATCATGGATTGGCTGCCTCCTGCACACCCCCTACTGGGGATTGAGCCTGCAACCTGGGCATGTGTCCTTGACTGGAATGGAACCCGGGACCTTTCAGTCTGCAGGCCAGTGCTCTATTCACTGAGCCAAATTGAATAGAACTAAACATTTTTGTCAATGGTGATATTGGTTCGATGCTGTGCCTTCAGAAATAATCTGTGAAGGCAGAAAGGAATTGGGAATGCATGGTCTTTGCATAGAGCATTTTGACTCACTTTAAATTAATGCAAACCTGGATATCATCATCTGAACCTATTTTCCCTGGCATGTTAAAAGAATTGCATTAACTTATTTGTGCTAAATGAGAAAGTACTCCGAATGAGAAAAAAGTAATGGATTGCATGCTGAGAATAACCTATGGATTAATATTTAAAGTTTCTCAAGAGAAGTCATAATACAACTCCCTGGAACAGATAGTATAATGGTATTAGTCATAGATTTCTGGAAATGCTGATCCAAACACTTTTAGCACTGGAAGCTTTTTATTTATAGAAACCCATAATAATTATTGATTCAAAATAAGGTCAAGTTGTATTTGATTCTTTCTTAATATTCGGTGGTGGAATGGTATAATTTTTGAACTTATTGTTTTAGTCTGGTCCATAACCATCACGTCTTGATTATTTCACTTTTAGAAGTTCCTCGGAACTCTGCAAATGTTGGAGAATTTTGGAGACTATAATTTGACAGGTTAATTTTACTGCCAAAGATTGTCATAATTTAATATTACCAGGGAGAAATGAATATTCACTTTTCCAAAAATACAGGAGGAAATGACTTACTTTTGGACAACTTTAAAAAAAAATGACACACATGAATATTTTAAAGTTAATGTCATTTCTATGAATCATAGCTGAATATAATACTGTAAATTTATAGCGTAGGGCTGAAAATTGTTCAGGGGCCATCTTCATTCTCTCCTATCTTCCTGGTCCACAAACCTGAGCATAGACCCTTGCTTCCAAGCACGTAATTAATAGTAGAAGTGAAGTAAGTTATTGTTACTAGAACTTCATTAATTTTATAAACATTAGGGGTGAGTTAATTACATGTTTGGCCAAATACAGCAGGCTAATTTTTAAGTGGACAATTTTGTCTAGCCCATGAATAATGCTGTAAATATCCAAATGGCCCTTGGCAGAAAAAAGGTTTCCCACCCCTGTCCTAGAGAAAACCTAAACCAGCACAACATGGCTTATCGGGATGATTTATGTTAGCTAATGTAACATACAACCTCTGCAACTGCTGGGGCTTAACACGAGGAAGTTTATTTCTTGCTCACAGAACAGTCCATCAGGCCGGGTTGCTGCTCTGGCTGACACTCTTTCATTCAATGACATACGAATCTGGGGTCCTTCAGTCCTATACCATCTTGGATTTCTTTGTCTCTAGACATGTAAACAGGGGAGAGAGCACACAGAAGATCATGTATGATGTTTTTTTTCCCCACATTCTTCTGGTGGTCCCAATGCAATTACAGAAAGAGCTGGGAAATGTAGGCCCGTGTTCCCAAGAAGAGGAAGTGGAATTACTGAGCACTCAGCCAATCTCTGACACATGAAATGGTTGAAAATAAGAAAATATGGAGCCCTAGCCTGCTGGGCTCAGTGGATAGAGCGTCAGCCTGCGGACTGAAGGGTCCCGGGTTCGATTCCAGCCAAGGGCACATGCCTGGGTTGCGGGCTTGATTCCCAGTGGGGGGCGTGCAGGAGGCAGCCAACCAATGATTCTCATCATTGATGTTTCTATCTCTCTCTGCTTCTCCCTTTCTCTCTGAAATCAATAAATAAATATATTAAAAAAAAGAAAATATGCAAAATGATGTGCCAGGAAGATGCTAACCAGAAGAAAGCTGGAGTAGCTTTGGTCACAATGGATAAAAAAGTCTGCAAGGCAAAATGCATTATTAGGAATAAGGATAGTAGCTACATAAAGATAACAGATTCAAATCACCAGGAAGAGATGCTAATTCTGAAATTATATATGTACCTAATGATATCTTGATATCTTCAAATAACAAACAGCAAAAACTGACAGAATTTGAGAAACTGAAAGTCCACTGCTGTAGAAATTAACATATAACCTTGCCAGTATTTGATGTCACACAACCCCAAAATTAGTAGCAATAGAAAACAAAAACAATAGAATTAACAAGTTTGATAAAAAAAAAAGGACATGTATTAGGAAAAGTTTTCAGTGAGTAATAATTGCACCTTGGATAAACCTCATTGGCTGTGATAATGCACTGAGCGATGCTGAAAAAAGGACAAGTATAGAATCTTGTATCCAATGGCAGACAATGCATGTTTTTCTCTTTCTATACTGGATGCTTTCTTTCTTTTCTTCTTTAAGTATGCAAAAAACTTTTATCCAAACTGAAAATATGCTTGGCTAGAAAGCCAGTCTCAACCAATTTCCCAGAATCGGTATCATAAAAATCATGTTCTCTGATTATAGTGCAATTAGGTTAAAAATAAACAACAGAAAGATAAGCAAAAGAAAGAAAACTGTGTATGAAGATGTCTACTCTAGTGTTAATTATCTACAATAGTGAACAATTAGAATCACTGAAAAATCCAATGATATGGTATGGTTACATAAATTATGCCTCACCAACCCAATGGGCTATCGTGTGGCCATTAAAATTATTTTTTAAATGGACTATGTTTAAGATACAATATTAAGTGAAAACTTTAAAACTACAGGGGTGGGCAAAAGAAGGACTACAGTTATAATGCAAATAAATAACACAGTAATTGCCCTAGCTGGTTTGGCTCAGTGGATAGAGTGTTGGCCTGCAGACTGAAAGGTCCCGGGTTTGATTCCGGTCAAGGGCATGTACTGAGATTGCAGGCTCCTCTCTGGCCTGGACCCTGATTGGGGCACGTGCAGGAGGCAACTGATCAATGTGTTTCTTTCATATCAATATTTCTGTCTCTTCCTTCCTCTCTAAAAACCAATAGAAAAATATCCTTGGGTGAGGATTACAAAAAAAAAAAAAAAGAAAAAATATAATAATAAATAATACAAGAATAAACTCTTCATATAATTTTTTTCTTTTACTTATCTTTGTGTACTCACAATTGTAAATCTACCTTTGCCCACCTTTGTATGTTACTTATGATTATAACCGTGTGAAAATATGTGTGCATGTAGACAAATTAGAAAGATATAATCAAATTAAAACAATTATAGTGATGAGATTATGTGTGATTCTACTTTTATTTTTTTATTAATTTTTATACATATCTCCCCATTGCCCCCCCTCCCTCCCAGGCATACCCCAACCCCCCAGTGTCTATGTTCATTGGTTATGCTTATATGCATGCATACAAGTCCTTTGATTGATCTCTTATCTACCTCACCTAACTTTAATCTTCCTGCTGTAATTTCACAGTCTGTTTGAAGCTTTACTGCCTCTGTATCTATCCTTTT